>SJXQ01011117.1:0-136914 GCA_006408695.1 Aepyceros melampus | reverse complement strand
CTTCACGTTCCAGGATGTCTGGCTCTTGATGAGTGATCACATCATCATGATTATCCAGGTCATGAAGATCTTTTTTGTACAGTTCTTCTGTGTATTCTTGCCACCTCTTCTTAATATCTTCTGCTTCTGTTAGATCCATATATAGCTTAGGTTTATTGATAGTCGCCTTTATGTTTTATGTTTATGAGATTCCTTAATTCAAGCTGATGACTTACTCTTATGATTTTATGATTTTATGCTTTGCCTAATTCCTAAAGTCACCTAAAAGCACAGAAATATAAAAAAATCAGAACAAGAGCTATGCAATGAAAAGAGCATATAGTTATAGCGACCCTGCCAGGT
Source organism: Aepyceros melampus (assembly GCA_006408695.1). Taxonomy (NCBI): domain Eukaryota; kingdom Metazoa; phylum Chordata; class Mammalia; order Artiodactyla; family Bovidae; genus Aepyceros; species Aepyceros melampus. The sequence goes on along the minus strand of SJXQ01011117.1, from coordinate 136,572 downwards.
TCAGAGAAATTAAAGGAAATTAGAGCAATGAAAATAAGCTAATTTTATCTGGGGCAGTAGTAATCAGTATAACTGCAAATCATCTTGGCAGCAACACATGAAGTGTTTCCACCAGCCTGACTTCCCCCTCAGTGGCACTACAGGCCTCTTGTCTGGACTCTTGAGAAGTACACTAAGATGGTAGCTTTCCCTTGAAGTCTTTTCCTTCTGGCCTAACCTGCTTGGCCATTAGAGGGAATGTCACAGAAGGAAGAAGTGGTAGGAAGCAGCTCTTGCAAAGTCACAGACCTAGTGGAGATGGGTTTTGCATTAGAGTAAGTAAAGTCACTCAGTCGTGTCCGACTCTTTGTGACCCCATGGACTGCAGCCTACCAGGCTCCTCGGTCCATGAGATTCTCCAAGCAAGAATACTGGAGTGGGTTGCCATTTCCTTCTCCAGGGGATCTTCCCGACCCAGGGATCGAACCCGGGTCTCCCACATTGGAGGCAGACGCTTTAACCTCTGAGCCACCAGGGAAGAGTGTATCAGTTAGAGTGTATGCATTAGAGTGTATCAGTTCAATTCAGTTTCTCAGTCGTGTCTGACTCTTAGCCACCCCATGGACTATAGCACGCCAAGTCCGACTCTTTGTGACCCCATGGACTGCAGCCTACCAGGCTCCTCGGTCCATGAGATTCTCCAAGCAGAATACTGGAGTGGGTTGCCATTTCCTTCTCCAGGGGATCTTCCCGACCCAGGGATCGAACCCGGGTCTCCCACATTGGAGGCAGACGCTTTAACCTCTGAGCCACCAGGGAAGAGTGTATCAGTTAGAGTGTATGCATTAGAGTGTATCAGTTCAATTCAGTTTCTCAGTCGTGTCTGACTCTTAGCCACCCCATGGACTATAGCACGCCAGGCCTCCCTGACCATCGTCAACTCCCAGAGTATATAAAGATGTATATATATAGTCACCAGCATCAGTATGAGAATATTTTCATACATTATTTAAATCTCTTTCTAAAAACATCTCAAAAAAAGCTGTATATGATGATTAGTGGAATGATTAGATCTTGTCAGTACTAACTGTCCTATTGCATAGGAAGTTTATAGACTGCACTTGTTTTCTCTCTGCCATATTTTAATTCACCTTTATGAATCCCTTTACAGTTGTAGAAGAAACTATTAGTTTTTCTCTTTTCCTCTTCAACCACATCTTCTTATAAGGCCAGGGACTTTTCTCTGAGGCTGCAGCTCTTAGGTCATTTGTCCTGTGATCTTTATGCCATGGCTTATATGATTTTTTTAGAAGTTGATTGTTATTTTCTGTGAAGAAAAATGGGGGAAATTTTTTTTCAAACATTAAACTTTTTATTTTGTATTGAGGTATAGCAGATTAACAGTCTTGCGGTAGTTTCAGGTGAGCAGCAAAGGGACTCAGCCATACATACACATGTATCCATTCTGGGGGAAATTTATCTGTAAAATATAAAAACTGGGGTACATAAGAGTTAAGTGTTTATCAAAGCTTCCTAGCAAGGAGATCAGAGTGAGAAGTCACAGCTGTGAGTGATGAGCCTACCGCGTACCTCTGGGGATATGTGGGACAGGCTTCTTGCCTGTTTCTTGACATTTCTGTGGACTTGTTTGTAACCTTGGTTGTCACAGTGTGGGAGGGGGAGGGAAGAGGCGAGCTAAGTAAAGAACCTTCTAATACATACTCTCTTCTCTTCCTAGAGGACATTTTATGATCGTTAATGTATTCGTACAAAAGGAAATAAAATTTTTAGCAATTCACATAGAAGTTCAGAGAATCACCATATGCAATGTTAGCTTTTAAATCTCACATCTATGCATGTATATGGAGAGATGTACGTTTCTCTTTTTCTCCATTCTCACATCCTTCCTGACAAAACTCAGATTTGTATTTTAAGTATTCTCTGCTTGGTTGTGGCTGCTGCCATTTTCAGAAAATTTTTCACTAAATACTTTTTTCAAAATTTGTCACTTGGAAAAGTGTTTTACCCCCGGCCCCCGCCAGGGTTATGTATGGTGGAGGTCTACACGATTATTATCTGCTGTCAGCAAAACTGAATAGCTGGGAGGGAATAATTCTACACTCCCTGGTGCCAAAAACCACTTCTGAACATATTTCAATATATACTGGATATATTTTAAAGTGGTTGTAACTAAACAAATCACAACTTTTGGGGGATAGGGTAATAGTATATGAAGACTGTGTATAGTCTATGAGTAGCAGTATATTAAAATCTGTCAGAAAAGGTCATCATTGACTATGGGTTAATATCTGTAGTCAGTACCTTGAATAGTGCCAATATGTGTTGGCCCTTATCTTTCCCAGGGTTCAGCTCAGGAAATGAGATCTGAAACTTTAGCTGAAAGGGTGTGAACCAGATTGCCAAACTTCTTAGTGGAGAGAAGTTTCTGGGTTTTTTGGTTTGCTTGTTTTTGTTGTTGTTGTTGTTTTTTAATGATTCTGAGTATTTTAACATTGAAGAGTTGAGGTATATGTAGGATTTTAGTCTTTGGCCTGTTGGATCCAGGGAGAGAAAGGATATGCCCTTTTCCTCTCATGCTACCCCCAACCAATTACCTTTGGAGAGGTATCAGCTGTGTTTTGCTAATGAGCATTGCCGGAGGACGTTCTGGAAGCTCACTGAACACAGACTTGTGAGCCTCCTCACAGTGAAATCAGGCAACCTGTCAGTCTGTTTATACGTGTGCTGGTTTTTCTTTGCGAGGCATACAAACCAATTAGAGTGTAGCTCTCTTAGAACATTTCTGAGGAAGTGGATACTTCTTTTCATGTTTGGCGTGGGCATCTGTTGTATTGGGGAGAGTGAGATCAAGAACTGTACGATCAATTTCAGGAGGAAAATTAGGACGAAGGGAAGAACCAAGTTTGTTTTAGTAGATTTAGTAGAGGATTTAGTAGAGAAAATGATCTGAGTTCCATATATCTGTACAGTTTGAAAGTTCAAAAGAACGAGGACAGACATGTTTCCTTGACTGCCTTTCATTAAGTGCCTATTGTTTTGATAATTAGTTCATTATAGAGGAGAGATGTGAATGTTGACCTCTGTCCAGTCTGGCTCATGAAAAACAAATGGACTGATTTCCTCTGGGCAGTGTGATCAATTACCAGTAATGAAGCTGAAATGAATGATCCTGATATGCCTTTGCGCATTTTATTTTGCAAGATCAGTCTTATGCAGCTTGAGAGATGGCCCTGACTTTATATTAGCAACGTAATGTTCAGCCTTCCTACCCTCTCCTCCCCAAATCAAGACTTACTGTCAGAAATTCAACTAGTGCCTTAAGGAGAAGTCAAGTGAATATGGGGCAAAGATGCAGAGTTACATTTCAACCGTTTCCCACTATGTGAATAGCAGTCAGCTATAGAATAGGTAACCGTCAGCAGTTTTATTTTAATTCTTTGCTATATGGAACCTCAGGGAGGAAATGTTTTTGTGTAGAGATGAAAAGTTATTTTTTTTCTAAATTGTAAAATGATTGAAAATTGTGGCTATCATTGCTTGTAGTTTTATTGTTTGTACTTATAATAAAGTGATGGTGATGCTATTTAGGAGTTGATGCTGAGGATCTATAAATGTATTATAAAAGCTAGTATTTAGCTTCCACATTCTAGAAATACTGCCAGTGCATCCCATTGAAAAACTGTTAAGGATCTCTAACAATGGATGGTAACTGGGTATTGTCATCTCATTCATTTTCTCTTCTGGCTGGAAAATTGGAGCTAGTAACTGTAACTCTCTAAGCGATATGGGACTGAGATAAATTTTAATCTCCCTCTAGTTTTGTGTGTCCTGTTTGCTGCTTGGACCAAAGTCTAATTTTAAAATATACATGTTTTCTTTGTTATAGCAGTGATGCAAAAATAAGAGGTCTATAAAAACTTAAGCTCATTATTTGCTTCTAATGGTTGGAGAAAGAAAATTGACTGTCTTTCAGTTTCTGGTCCATATTACTGCAGGATGAGGGAGTAATATATGCATTGATTTAATATCCTTATTTATAGGAAAAGCTTATTAAAATTGTGAGCTTCAATGTAGCAGCCCTTAGTGTTTTAAAGGGGAGAGAACTGATTGTCTGAGTCTTTGTGGTTCTGTCATGTATTAGCTATGTGATCATGAGGTGAGGTGAGGTCGCTCAGTCGTGTCCGACTCTTTTGCGACCCCGTGGACTGTAACCTACTAGGCTTCTCAGTCCATGAGATTCTCCAGGCAAGAATACTGGAGTGGATTGCCATTTCCTTCTCCAGAGGATCTTCCCAACCCAGGGATCGAACCCGGGTCTCCCGCATTGGAGGCAGACGCTTTAACCTCTGAGCCACCAGGGACTTCTAGAATATAGTCTCCTGATGTATTCCATAACATTTTTGTGTTAAATTATCTTTAATATCACTTCTAACTCTAATATTCTATGCTTTAGTGACCATTAACTGTAATCATTTGTTAATATGTTCAGTAGACAATATTTAGAGTCACCTGGGTATGAGAACCTTACTCCGTAGTGCTATCTGTGATGGTGTTTAGTCAGTAAGTCGTATCTGACTCTTGTGACCCCATGAACTGTAGCCTGCCAGGCTCCTGTCCATGGGATTTCCCAGGCAAGAATACTGGAGTGGGTTGCCATTTTCTTCTCCAGGGGATCTTCCTGACCCAGGGATCGAACTTGGGTCTCCCGCACTGCAGGAGGATTCTTTACTGACTGAGCCACCAGGGAAGCCCAGAGTACTATCTACTAGCACCACTAAGAAGCTTATAAATGAAACGCAACATACTCTCCCTTTCAGAAGCCTATAGCCTAGAGGAGAGGACAGACAAGCAGTGTGTGGCAGATACTGGTAAGACCTATCTGCTTGTCTACTTCTGAGATAAGTATTTAAGGAGGTTTCTTAGCCTGTGGACCTCACACATCTTTTGGGAAGACAGATGAAAAGACTTAGGGTCTGACCCTCTGGCTGTAGGATTCTTCTTGATAGGAGTTTTCAAAAAAGGCAAGGAGCTCATCCTGGGATAAAATAGATGCCTGCTCTTTATCTTAAAAAGCATGTCAATTTTTAGAATTGACAGATATTTTGGTATGACTCTGGATGCTGCCCCTCAAAATGTCCTCTAACCTAGCTCTGAAAAGATAAGCTCAATTTTATCAAGAGAGTGAGAGAGAGAACTGAAAAAAAAAGAGACAGCATCAGCAGTGGAAGAGCTGCTGTACTGGTGGAAAGGGAAGGTTTTCTTTTCTGTGAGGGCAGCATTAATGAATACAGAAGTGGCATGATGGGATTACTAGCTGTGAAGACAACACCCCACAAATGAGATCAAGGCCAGTGAAACTTCTGTGGGAGCCCTCGGGTACAGAGATAAAACAAAAAATTAATGATCGTAAAATTTTTAATGTATGTCACAGCCCATTTAAGAGGGCCAAAACATCCCTTGCTACGCCCTTCCCAAGGATTCAACTTGCCTGCCATGTATAAAATTTGCCACTACCGCCTATTTTTTAATCAGAAATAAGTTTCATTAAATGTAGGATATGTCATTATTTTAGGTATCACCGAAAAAGCAAAATATACAAGTAAACTAAGCTTTTGTTATCACTTTATTTTCTATGTACTTTATTTTAGAAGGCATGTGCCAGGTAAGTTTTATGGTTCAGCTTTACTGAACTAAAACAAAGAGTCTTTGGCTTCCATATGGCTCAGCAGTTAAAGAATCTGCCTGCAATGCAGTAGACACTGGAGATGTGGGTTTTGATACTTGGATCAGGAAGACCCCTGGAGGAGGAAATGGCAACCCACTCCTGGACAAAGAGTCTGGTGAGCTACAGTCCAGGGGGTCCCAAAAGAGTCTAACTCTACAAGCATTCACGCACCTTAGCTGGCAGATACCAAAACCCAGCAATGGTGTGAAGAAATCTACCCATTCCAGCAGTGTGTGTGCTTGGCATACAGCTCCCAAGTTTATAGTTCAGTGGTTCAGATAGGGAAGGATGGAAAAAGGAACAGCTCTAATCTCACAGAGGGAAATATGAGGAAAGCAATATTAGAGCAATTTGCAGTTGCCCCTAAAGGCTACCCTGGTTTCAGAGATATTAAAATGATGAGAAAACTGCATATTTGAATAGAGAAAATAGGATATGTGTGTGTGTGGTATAGTAAATTGGAGCTTTGCAAAGTCATCTGGTAGAAGTCTAAAAGGCAACTAGACACCAGAGAAAAGTGAAAATTGATAGAATGGCTTATTCTTCTCTGTGAATGAGAGAGGGAAGAGAAAAGGAGACCAGAGATAAGGACTGACTATTTTCTCCATTGAGGACAAGCTTCCTGGACGGATGTTCAAACATTTGTGGAGCCTAATAGTGGGCTTTCTTGGTGGCTCAGATGGTAAAGAATCTACCTGCAGTGCAGAACACCCAGGTTTGAACCCTGGGTCAGGAAGATCCCCTGGAGAAGGGAATGGCAACTCACTCCAATGTCTTTGCCTGGATAATTCCATGGACAGAAAAGCCTGGTAGGCTATAGTCCATGGGGTCACAGAGTCAGACATGAGTGAGCAACTAACAGCTTACAAAGAGAAAAGAGTAGTGGTCAAGGATCTGACTTTAAAAATCATTTGGTGGTTTAAAGGACCACTGTCGTGCCTAAGAGCCACCTGCAGCTATTGAGAAAAGAGATATAGGATTTGAGTGGTGTGGCAGATGAAGGACCTAAGTGAAAAGAATTATTATTATTTGTGCTTTTGTTGGAATTCATGTACTTTATAGTTTTTTTCTCAGATTTTCCTGGGCTGTAGTTCATGGATGATATGATAGAAAAAGATGATAATGTATATTTCTTTCATGCCCTCCATTCCCCTTTGAGTAAACCTATTGTGTGCTTTTAAACTAGGTGGGCAATTGGGAAAAAAGCTTTTTTTGCATAGAAATATATTTCTTGCTAGAAATTTTTCGATTTCACATAGTAGTGGGCAATTGGGAAAAAAACTTTTTTTGCATAGAAATATATTTCTTGTTAGAAATTTTTCGATTTCACATAGTAGTGGTAAGCTCAGTACTTCAAAACACTTTTCATTACTCACTGCATCCAGGCACTGCTGGGCTGCCCAATTGCAAACATCATTCCAATATGCAATGCTTCTTAGCTTTGAAGGCTACCGAAGCACATTCAGTCTTTTCTGAAAAATAACAGAAGATACATTCATGTGTTAAATTATTTGCTTGGTAATACATTCAGAGGGAAGAAAACATACAATGACATTGTTAATTGGGTGATACAAACATTCATGATAATGAGCACATTGTGCAGAATATCTAAGGTGGATGATTGTGTGGTGTGGATGAAAATATGTCAGCTGGCTTCCAGCCTGCTGGTGAAAGGTTTGGACCGTTTGTGTTGGGTAATTTTATGGTGGATTTAAGAGAATTTATTTTCTTCAAGAAGGAAATGGTGCATGCAATATTCCATATGTAATTCCTTGAGTAAGAGATAATTGCATTGCATATTAACCAACTATTTGCATTTAATTAGCAACAGTTTCTGCTACTGTAATTTTTCTTTAAAGTAAATGTTTGGAAATGTGTTTGTCTTATTTAGTAACTTTTTAAATATGTTGCCACACCTCAGTGCTTGTCAAAGATTATCTAAATGTACTACTCAAGGAAAACATTTTTAAATTACTCAGCATCATAGGCTTCAGTTTCCTCATCTGCACTCGGTAATGTGTAATAGTCTTATGAGCTGCTGCTGCTGCTAAGTCGCTTCAGTCGTGTCCGACTCTGTGCGACCCCAGAGACGACAGCCCACGAGGCTCCCCTGTTCTGGGACTCCCCAGGCAAGAACACTGGAGTGGGTTGCCATTTCCTTCTCCAATGCATGAAAGTGAAAATGAAAGTGACATCTCTCAGCTGTGTCCGATTCCCAGCGACCCCATGGACTGCAGCCCACCAGGCTCCTCCATCCATGGGATTTTCCAGGCAAGAGTGCTTACCACCAGAGTCAGGCAATTGCAGTTATGTCTGTGATGTCACGGGGCTTCCCTGGTGGCTCAGACAGTAAAGACTAGGCCTGCAATGCAGGAGACTTGGATTCAATCCCTGGCTCAGGAAGATCTCCTGGAGAAGGGAATGGCAACTCACTCCAGAATTCTTGCCTAGAGAATTCCATGGGCAGAGGAGGCTGGCAGGTTACAATCCGTGGGGTCAAAAAGAGTCAGACATGACTGAGTAACTAGTACTTTCACTTTCATATATAATATGGTGTTATAGAACATGTCTTAGAGTTGCAATCAGTGACAAGTTTGTTTTCCTTTTAGGAATAATGTGTAGGAATAGGTTCTAAAGCAGGACCTCTCAAAACCAGGTTCTTAGACTACTTGCCTCAGACTCACCTAGGATGCTGGCTGAAAATGCAGATTTCCTTGGTGTTATGGACCAAATTGTATTCCTGTCCCCCTACCCCATTCATACGTTAAAGCTATGAAGCCAGAGGGTGCAGTCCTAATCCGGTAGGATTGGTGGCCTTACATGAAGAGAAAGAGATAGATCTCTTGTTCCACCCGCACCAAGGGAAGGCCGAGTAAGGACATAGCCAAAAGGGGGCCATCTGGAAGCCAGAAAGAGAGCTCTCACCAGGAACCAAATCAGTGGGCATCTTGATTTTGCACTTGCTACCTCCAGAACTGTAAGACAATAACTTTCTGTTGTTTAAGCCATCCAGTCTATGGTATTTTGTTATAGCAGCCTGAGCTGACTATGCCACTTGGTTCTACTCCGCTTTTACTGGATTCAAAACACAAGGAATGAGAAGCCCCCACCCTGGACACATGAGGACAGCAATATGGGCGAGCATACAGGCGAGGACAGATGGTGTTATAGCAATGGGTTGGCAGGCGTTGGAGAGTAGGTACAGTGGAAGTATTTAGTCTCCAGGTTTAAGTATCCGAGAGTCCAAGACCTCAAGCACAGTCAGGGACCTGAAGGTGGGTTATGGTCTCTGCTTAGACAGCCAGCCAAGTGTTTAGATGGCATATGGAAGATCCTGATGACCTCTAGAAAAAGCCAGCCACACCCTGAGCCAACCTTGCTTTCTAGGAAGTAAGAGATGAGATATGCCACCACAGAATCTGATGGATCTCAGGACTTTGACTTCTCCCCTGCAGAACCATAGGATCTGTGAGAGCCATCTGGGGTAAACTTGCTAAAGGGAAAGAGACTAGATTTCATATTGCAGTTGTCTCCGAAGGTGATTTTTTATTCTCTCTCTAGGTTCTTGGCATTTTTTATACTTTATTTATTTTTTTGGTCTCACCACATGGCATGTGGGATCTTAGTTCCCTGACCTGGGATATAATCCACACCCCTTGCATTTGAAGTGCAGAGTCTCAGCCACGGGGCCACCAGGAAAGTCTCTCAGCGTTTTTATATTGCCCCTCTCAGTGTTTCATTTTCCAGGCTTTGTTTCCATCACTATCTGTGTTATCATGCTCTTTCACAGAACTCTGGGCTTGTGCCTGTGTGCAGAACTCACTTGTAGTGAACTTGTCTTGGCCCAGCCCTGAGTTAGGGAATTGATAAAGTCATTCTTACAAATACATTAATGGATTTGCATATCATGACTTTTCAGGTAACTTATTTACATTTTGATAGAGAGTCTTTAGAAGGCAAAGCCTCAAAACAAGTCTCAAAACACCAACTACTGACAAAAATTTCAGGCCCTTTCCTTCTCAGATTATCATGTAAGGAGCTGTCTTGTTGACTTGAGTCCAGAAACAACCGATCTCGAGTTATAAATGATACAGATCCAAACTAGTTCCGGTCAAAGTCATAAAAAGTACTGAAAGAGACCCACTGTCCCCAAGTCCACACACATGCACCTGGATACTGTTCCTTCTGTTGTAGCCACGCGTTCCAGGAAGCAAAATCACTCAGAGGGACAGTGCAGATAGTGGAGTGCAGTTTATTACACTGGCGGGCCCAAGGCAGAGTCACCTCTTAGCCAAGGACCCCCACCAGTTTTTGTGCAAACCTTACGTACCTTAAGTGTATTTGCTCAAACCCACCTCCCCAAATTCCTTGAAACTAGTCTGGACAAAGTAAAAGAGAGATACGATCAAAGTTAACCCATGATTCATGTGTCACAAGACTAGATAAACAGTGGACATTTATCAATAGGACTGTGGTCATATCCCGATAAATATAATGGAATTTACGACTTTGTTCTGTTACAGAGATAATTAGCATATTCTTTTAGGCAACAGAGAGTCCAAGTCCAAGTCCTGAGGCTCTTTTATCCGGGGGTCTGCTTTCCCATTGGTGTGCCGCTCCTATAGACGCCGGGCACAAAGCTCAGAGTCCATTGGGAGGATGACCATGCGTGTAGCCTAATGTTCGCAGCCTGGCCAGGATGGAGTCCAGCTCTGTCTGTTTCCTCCTTCACTTCCTGTTCCTATTTATTCAAGGAACGTGTTTTACCAAAATTCAGCCTTTGTCTCTCTCTCTCTATCCCTTTAGTCTGCTTTCTTTGCCTATTTCCACTTACACTTATTCCTGTCTTTCCCCACATAAGACCTAAGACCTTTCCCTCTCTGTACTTTTGAGCAAATTGTTAAGAAAAATGAGGCTATACAATCACTGTGCCTATATTTTCTCACTCATTTGTTAATCTGGCCTCTGCTTACACTTTCACCCTTTACACAGCTCCAACTGAGGTCATTAACATGTCCTAATGTTTAGACCTTGAGCAATATTGCCCACTGCTAACTCTTCCCACCTTGTCTAAAACACCACCACCCACACAAACACCCAGAGCAATTGTGTGTCCACCACATCCAAAAGAGAGAAATTCCAAATTATCACTGTAACAGCTCTTAAGAAATATGTTTTTATCCTCAATCCCTTATTCCCTGAGCCCAAATATGAGGACCAGAAACTACTGATAGGAGTGGTAGGGAAATGAATCTAAGACAGAAGGAAGAATCTTAATCCCCTCCCCACTCTTTGCATATTTCCAGGTCTCAAACTCCAACAGGAAGACAGCAGTTTTCTTAAGGTAGAATCTCTCAACTTCAGCATTACTGAAATTTTAGGATGGAGAATTCTTTATTGTGGGGGCTATCCTGTGCATTGATCCCATAACATCAGCCCTGGCATCTACTCAACTGATGCTAGCAGTATCCACATTACCCAGTTGTGACAACTAAAAATGTCTCCAGATAGTGCCAAATATTCCCTGAGGGCAGAATACCCTTCCCCTTTCATATTTATCTCCTAGCTGAGAACCACTACCACGGGAAATGAAATTTGGAGAATCAGTGACTGCACCATAGATTACCGAAGTGAACTTTCCTGGTAACTAAAGAAGACAGGAAAAGTTATAGGATCTGCCAAAACTTCACACGGTGGTAGGGAAGCAAAGTTTGAAAAGATCTGTGCAAAAAAAGAGTTTTTGTAAGGATTATCCCCCTCCTCTTGTCATCTTTTGCATAAAATTGTTATACTTATTTCCTTATATGAAGAGTAAATATATGAATATATATTCTAATCTGCCCCAGATAGTTTTGTCCTAGCTTAATTATTAACAGAACCTCCTTTCATTCTCACTGCTGCTGCTGCTACTGCTAAGTCACTTCAGTCGTGTCCGACTCTGTGCGACCCCACAGACGGCAGCCCACCAGGCTCCCCCGTCCCTGGGATTCTCCAGGCAAGAACACTGGAGTGGGTTGCCATTTCCTTCGTCAATGCATGAAAGTGAAAAGTGAAAGGGAAGTCACTCAGTCATGTCTGACTCTTCGTGACCCCATGAACCACAGCCCACCAGGCTCCTCTGTCCATGGAGTTTTCCAGACAAGAGTACTGGAGTGGGGTGCCATCGCCTTCTCCATAAGTGTCCCATTTTGGATGAAAATGAATGGTCATATATTATTTTCTCAACTACACTAAAGGCATCAAGAGGGAAGCTAATTCTCTGCTGTATGTTGATGGATCCCTATGGTACTGTCATTGTGGTTAATTTTATGTGTTAACTTGACTGAGTCAAGGGATGCCCAGATTAAACTTTGGACTGTGTCTGTGAGGACATTTCTAGGTAAAATTAGCATTTGAATCTGTTTACTTAAAATAGTTTCATTTCCCTGATGTGGGTGGGAATCATCTGATCCCTTGTCAAACCTACAGTGAAAATAAAGCTTCATTATCTTATGTGCTCCATCAGCAGGATTGGCCTGGTCCTTAAGAAACTGCATCACTGGTGGCTCAGACATTAAAGGATCTGCCTGGAATGTGGGAGATGTGCTTTTGATCTCTGTGGGAATATCACCTGGAGAAGGGAATGACTACCCACTTCAGTATTCTTGCCTGGAGAATCCAATGGACAGGGAGCCTGATGGGCTACAGTCCACAGGGTCACAGAGTCAGACACGACTGAGTGACTAATGCTGAGAAAATGAGGCACGCATGTGTACAAGGAGTTGCATACTCTAAGTGACAGTGCAGTTTAGAAGTCCTTTCTGGAGGATACTGGGGTTTTCTGGCTATGTTTCAGCAAGATCACCTTGCCCAGCTTCAGTGAAGAGAGTAGACTGGTTATACCCACAACTAAATGCATTTCACTGTCATTGCTCTACAAGCCTAATTATATTTTGAAAAGATAATCACTATTCATACTTTTATTCATTATAGGTAGGTCAGTCCATATGATTTTTTTCCCTAAGCAAAATCAATGAATCTAGAATTTAGATTGTGAAGGATATTTCTTCTATAATAGTACAGTGCCAAAGAGATGTGCCTTAAATAATTTTTCTAAATTAATAAACTTGTGCCCTCATCTTTACTCTGTCACTCACCATTGCTGAGCATGTATTGGCCCACTCATCCATAACACTTTCAAAATCTTTTACACTTTACCTTCTCATTTTCAAGCTCCTATTTTGGGTTACTTGCTGAAGAAATTGAAGAGCTCTTCATTTAAGAACAAATCAGGAATGATATGTAATATGACTGGTAAAATCTTCAACATGGCCTTTAATAAGAACTAGATGCCATAATTGGGATGCCCTTATCATCTCTTTGAGGAAAAGTTTAACATCCTAAGATTATAGCAAATACATATCTATAATGATACCCTGAAAAATGCCTTAACACCTCTGGAATTATTGATATGTTTCCTTCCAAAATAATGGTAAACTTCTGGAATCATTTATGATTCAAGTAGATTGAAAATGAAATAATATTACTTTTCTGCTCTCTATGGAAGCTTTTGATTGTATTCTTTTCAATTATATTATAATACCTGTGAGTCAGGTATTAGTAACCTCATTGTATGTTTGAGTAAACTGTGATTCTTGAGAGTTTAGGATTTAAATACAGGTCTCCTTGACTCTGAGCCTTTGCATCTTTCAGCATTTCATTGGGAAACTTTCGGCCAACATTAGAAAGTAAAAGAACAAATAATGTAACATATTTATTGCGTTTAATGTGGAGAAATCCTTGTGGAAATTCTCGGACACATTGCTTCACCAAGCCTCTATATCTTTCTTTCTTTTTTTTCTGCAGATTGAAGATAGTAAGAGTAACTACCTTATAGGATTGTTAAGAGAGTATGTGTTTGTAGTAAATGAATTTACAGAACTTAACAATGTGTGCATACAGCAAGTGTTCAGCCTTTTTTTTTTTTTAAGAGCAGAGCAAGAATGCATTTGATACACCTGTAAATTATTTTTAATATATATAGGAAATCATTTAGGGACATTAGACATTCTTCTAAAATTATGTCATAATTAAGGATTTAACAACAATCTATTACTTTTGCAGCAATATGCTAGATATCACAGAGAATGTACGAAAGTATCCTGTCTGCCTATGAGCCTCTTATGTCCTGGTTATGAAGATAAAATATACACACAAATAGAGAACATGGAACTGTGAGATTCTACCTGGAAGAACAACAGGAGTTTGTGGAGAGAGAAACTGTGGACCCTAAACTGAGATGGGGTTGATGTGGTTAGTTGGTTCCTTAAGAAGTATTGACTATGGAGAGGGAGAGAGAGTTGGGGGTTGGGTAGGGGGGTCGGGGGATAGGATGGAGTGTGGGGGTGGAGGTTGGGGGCAGAGTTAGGGAGATGTGAAGAGCAAGGCCCTTTGGGGAGGAGCAGCCAGACTGAGCCAATGACTCCGCCTTACTGGGAGGAAAGAAGAAAGAAGGAAAAAAAAAAAGAGGAAAGAAGGTTCCCACCCTCCCCAAATGGCTATTCTGTTAAGTGTTTTGTCATTTTCCTTACAGAAATCTTGAGAACTAAATTTGTAAACTAGGCCTAACTGGAAATATCTGTTTTTCTCCCTTCCATACGGCAACTCTTACTGCAGTAAAGGAAATGGGGAGCCTGTGGGAGCCTAAACAACGAATAGACTCCTAGTGTGGATTTTCTCCACTGAAATTAACATTTACAAAAATGCAAAGACTGTCCTGTTCTGAAACATTTTATACTTACATGTGAAATAAATTGTTTGAAAATGTTACTTGATTATTTATATGCATTTCTAAGTAGTCCACCTACCCTTTTACCTTTGCTTTCACCAAGCAGGGAGGGAGTTAAATTGATTTGACCCCTTTGTTTCTTGACTCCAATACTTACCTATCACTCATGCTTGCCTACCACTCGTGTCTTATAATGCCTATTGCAATGGACGGAAGATTACTTTTCTTTAGATAAACTTCTGGAGAGATTTTTAATAACTTTTAAGCCTTTGTGCTTACATTCATCTTATCTATGCTTTCAACTGTCTTTTCATATTATCTTTTAACAGCATTATTGAGATATAATTCATATACCATCCAACTCACTCATTAAAAGTGAACAATTCAATGAGTTTTAGTATCATCATAAAATTGTGCAACCATTATCACAATCAATTTTAGAATATTTTCATCATGTCAGAAAGAAACCCTGCACTTTTCAGCTATCATTTGCCCAGCCCTGGCAATGAATAAGCTGCTTTCTATGGGTTTACATATTCTGGGCATGTCATAGAACTGGAATCATGTAATAAGTAGCTGGCTTCTTTCACTTGGCATGATGTTTTTGAGTTCATCCAGAGTTATAACCTGTATCATTACTTCATTTCTTTACTATTTTCATTGTTTGGAAACACTACATTTTACTTATTCTTTTGTCAGTTCAGTTGAGTTGGTTCAACTTCTTGGCTGTTATGAATAATGCTGCTATGAACATTGATGTGCAATTTTGTGTGTGTGTGAGGCTATGTTTTCATGTTTCTTGAATATATTTCTAGGAATGGGAATGGCTGAATCATATGGTAACTCTGTGATCAGCTCTTCCACGCCTTTTTGAGTCAAGATGGCCTCACAACATACCTGTATCCAGGCATGCTAGACACAAGTACCTGCCCTCAAATGCTCTCGTTTTGCTTGACTTCATAATAGGCTCTCTGCTCTTCTTGTATTCACGTTCTCCTTTATGTCTCCTCACAAATCCAGTGCTTAAAATACCACCCAATTTTTTATCTCTAACCTAGACTGCTTCTCTGGACTCTGAATCTCCATATGCATATGTTCAATACCAGACCTTTTTGAATACTCTTATCAGTTCAGTTCAGTCGCTCAGTCGTGTCCGACTCTTTGCCACCCCATGAATCGCTGCACGCCAGGCCTCCCTGTCCATCACCAACTCCCAGAGTTCACTCAGACTCACGTCCATCAAGTCAGTGATGCCATCCAGCCATCTCATCCTCTGTCGTCCCCTTCTCCTCCTGCCCCCAATCCCTCCCAGCATCAGAATCTTTTCCAATGAGTCAACTCTTCGCATGAGGTGGCCAAACTACTGGAGTTTCAGCTTTAGCATCATTCCTTCCAAAGAAATCCCAGGGTTGATCTCCTTCAGAATGGACTGGTTGGATCTCCTTGCAGTCCAAGGGACTCTCAAGAGTCTTCTCCAACACCACAGTTCAAAAGCATCAATTCTTTGGTGCTCAGCTTTCTTCCAGTCCAACTCTCACATCCATACATGACCACAGGAAAAACCATAGCCTTGACTAAATGGACCTTAGTTGGCAAAGTAATGTCTCTGCTTCTGAATATGCTATTTAGGTTGGTCATAACTTTTCTTCCAAGGAGTAAGCGTCTTTTAATTTCATCACTGCATTCACCATCCGCAGTGATTTTGGAGCCCCCCAAAATAAAGTCTGACACTGTTTCTACTGTTTCCCCATCTATTTCCCATGAATACTCTATAGGGACTTCTAAATCAATCTTTTATTATCCTCGCTTCCAGCATGCTCCTCCTTATGTATGTTCTAAATAGGGAATGACATATCCTAATAAGAAATCCAATAGTCATACTAGCCTCAGTCTTTTCCTTAGACTATCCATCACCAAGCCCTATTGATTCAGTCTTCTAAAGATTGTGAGTTTGTCCTCTCATTCTTACCCTTTCTGTCATTGCTTTGGTTTAAGGTCTCAAGTCTTTTCCATGAAGCAGCCTCTTAACATATCACTCTGTGGTTCATCCCCTTCCTCCTCTCTCTGTTCTTCCTGAGGCTTCCAGAAGAGTTGCTCTGAAACCAAATCTAATCATATCACTCCTCAATGTTTCCCCATAGTCTACAGAATAAAATACAAGCTATGGGGCCTGGTGCACCAAACCTTCCATGAAGTAATAGTCACTCAGTAGTGTCCGATCTTTGTGACCCCATGGAGTGTAGCCCACCAGGCTCCTTTGTCCATGGAATTCTCCAGGCAAGAATAATGGAGTGGGTTGCCATTTGCTTCTCCAGGGGATCTTCCCAACTCAGCGACTGAACCTGGGTATCCCCACATTACAGGCATACTCTTTACCAACTAAGCCAGAGGGAAGCGAAACCTTTCATAACCTGGTCCTAATAATCTCTTCAGGTTCTTTGATTAGGCCCATCTTGTGTCCAGACACAACACAATCTCTCCGGGACCCCACATGATCTGCACGTATTTTCACCTTTATGTCTTCACGTTGGTTTCCTCTGCCTAGCTGTCCTGGCCTTAAGCCTCTTTATGGTCTGACAAAATTCCACCACGATGTTTTGTAGAGGAAACAAATAATCATGTATCATAAAGATAATAGTGTTTTGTGCTTTAGGACATCTTCAGCCTTTAATAAGAACTTTCCATTATCTCAGTTTGCTTTCATTTGGTTCTCAGAGCATCTTGTACCTTCTTTCATCATAGGTATTACTGGGCTGTATTTTAAATATATCCCTTCACTAAGCTGACTTTCTTAACTTACTGATAGTTCTTTGAGATATAAAGCCACATGTGTGTTATCTTTGCCATCTCAATACTCATTGCAGTAATAGGTACTGAATAATATGTTGAGTGAATCCATGAATTCAATGGCTACCCTCTCCAGTACTCTTGCCTGGCAAATCCCATGGACAGAGGAGCCTAGTAGGCTGCAGTCCATGGGGTTGCTAGGAGTCGGACACAACTGAGCGACTTCACTTTGACTTTTCACTTTCATGCATTGGAGTGGCATGAAATGGCAACCCACTCCAGTGTTCTTGCCTGGAGAATCCCAGGGACGGGGGAGGCTGGTGGGCTGCCGTCTCTGGGGTCGCACAGAGTCGGACACAACTGAAGCAACTTAGCAGCAGCAGCAGCAGCAGCATCTGCTCCAAATATTCTAAGAACTGCCAGATCTTATATGTTTCAAATTCCCTGCCTGTGTTTCATTTGACTCAACTTCTTCCATGCCTAGAGCTAGTGACAGTATTAAGTACCTGATAGATAGTACTGGTGGTCCTCTTATTCAGATGGCCTTTTCTTATACCTGCTTTTCTGCCATCTGCTTAACTTGCTTTTCTTTCTGGTTTTCATAGTTATTCTTGCTCTTTTGCCTCCTTTTAGCAAGGATGGCTGCTTAGGCTGATCTCCAAAGGCCGTGGGACTTGAACTCTCTCTATGACGGTAAGGGCTCTGTGTGCACCCAGTCTTCGTGGTGTGATCTTATTATTCTATGTCACCCTTCAGGTGATGCTCTTTGCAAATGGACATAAGAGAAACCAAACATTTACCTGTGCAATGGCTCTTGCTTAACAGCCAAAGAAAAGCCCAGACAGTTTTATAAGCTTTCTGTAAATTTCTTTTGATTCTTCCTTTAAACAGTTGAATTTATTAGTTAGACTTTTAAAAAAGAAGGCGAGTAGAATGATGCAGAAATTTAAGCCCTGTGTACCTCTTATCCCCACACATAGTTGTAGAATCACTTCTTTAAATATTTGCTTCACTGAAGAAAAATAGCTTTTATTTCAGTACCTCCCATTGGACTTACGATTCCTCTCATTAAAATGAATGTATTTGCAGGTTGGAAGAATTAATAGGGCCATCCTTTTGAATGTGGAGTGGAAGAGTGAAAGGCAGAAGAGGCTCTTGCTGTATATACATAAGATGTGAAATACTGTATTAAAAATAGAGCAAACATCTAGTTTCAAAAATGTATTACTAGGCTATTAATCTAACAAAACACCTCAATGGTTTTTTGGTCATTTGAGTTTCGATCGGTAGCTTTACAGCTTCTTGTATTTGGATATTGATTAGCATGAAGTATTAGAATAAAACAAGAAATATGTTAGCTTTTTTATATTTCATACAGTGTTCCAAATGGACAAAATAAGCAATTACATTGATGCTTGTGTAATTCAGTGTTTATCATCAAAAAGCTTTATCTCCATGCTTTTTACCTCTGAAAAGTTTATGGTTTAAAGACATTTGTAAAGATTTCAGACAACAAGTAGAAAATCTATTTCATAAAGCAAAGAGAGATAACTATGGTATTGTAAGGATTGGAAGTAGTTACTCCACAGAATTGTTTTCAGTTTTAAGTACAGTATTTTGAAGAAAGATGAATAGGTTTTCAAGGCTACCAATTCTCTAAGACATTGCCAATAATGTCCAGAAAGGTAGGAATGAAAGCAAAAGACAAAGTAGTAACTTTGATAATGAGACTTTGTTCATTCCAGGAGATAGATGGGATTCACAAATGGATACACATATTGCATTAAGTGCAATATGCTGAAGACTAGTTTGTAATTTCCTTTAGACGTTTCTTTTCTGAACCTTTGAAGTAATTCTCAACTCTGAAAATTCCCACAGGCTGTTTCAGAACTGTCTCCTTCATGTCTTATGTTTACTGAGATTACCACCCAGATTGTCTTAAATTTACAAAAATCAAACAGAATCAGTTTTTTAAAATCTGTAGGAAAAAATCCAATATTCCTCTAAATTCTGTTTATGTATCTCCTCATCCTGAAAAAAGCGACATCTAGTAGAAGATAGGGTTCAGAAGCCCAGATTTATTGCTGAGACCTGTGACCCATTCTATGTTGAATGTCACAATGTGGAAACAACAGCAGCAAGCATTCCCAAAACCGACAGGATTGAGGAAGGGTGAGTGGCAAAGAAGCATCTTCTTATTTTGTTGATGACTGTCACGTCAAAATCTGTAAATACAACTCGGGGTGTAGAAAGAGTCAATGCAGACTTGTCTTTTATAGCAAAACATGTGAATACAGAACGCACTGGGAAGCATATTTTATGAGGAAGGAGTTTTTTGATGGAAGGTATCCCTTAAACTTTATGCTTCACTGTATAAAAAGAGATAAACTGAAAGACCAAGTCATTTTCCAAGTTAAGAGCAAAGATTTATTGAAATGACGCTTTTTTTTTTTTCCCTTTGCACTGGAGTTCACACCATAAGACAAGGCTTTTGGAGTGTTGGGTTAGAACTTTTCAAGTATACTGACAAGAGATGTTTAGCTTCTGAGTAGATTGTCTTTCTTTTTATGTGTTAGTGTTAAGTATTTCCTATCCATTTTATCAAAAAAGAAATGGCTGTCAGTAACTCAGTTCCTGCTACCAGTGGTGTAAGCCTGATGTTGGAATATTGACTTAGATGAAACAACAACATCAATTCTGACTCTTACTGTTGAAACCGATGATAAAGTTGCATATCGGGCCTTGTAAGCAGTATACCATGAAATTTAAAGGAAATGGAAAGTTACCCTACTCCCTTACACAGCCAATATTTCGCAGCAGTCTAATCCTGATATTCCCAATATGTGTATACTTTTATTTGTTTGCTTGTTTATTTAACAAACATTTATATGCTCTTACTATTTATCTAGTCTTAAGAGAACCAAACGGGATAGATACTCTTATTATTATTAATTTGCAGATGAGAAAATGGAGACAAAGTAGGGAAACATTTTTCTTCCGAGACCACACACTGTTGTAGGTATCTAGATTCAGGTATTCTGACTCCAGAATCTGTACCTTCAGTTTCTAAGCTTCAGTTTCTCTAAGCTAAGTGTTTGTGTGTGTTTTTGCTCAGATGCTCACTAGTGTCCAACTCTTTGCAGCCCCTTGGACTGTAGCCCAGCAGGCTCCTATGTCCATCGAATTTTCCTGGCAAGAATACTGGAGTAGATTGCCATTTCCTACTCCAGGGGATTCTCCCAACTCAGGGATCGAACCTGCATCTGTGGCATCGCCTGCGTTGACAGGTGGATTCTTTACCACTGTGCCACCTTGGAAACCAAACTAAGTGTTTATACCTGTGATTTTTAATGATGAAAATGCCATAGTGAAAAGGGCGAATATATTAATAACCATAAATATACAACTCTGAACAATGCAAAGGTCTTGTGTAGAGCTGACTGGCTTTCCCAGAGGGGAATTGAGGCCTAGACATTTATTGGAGGGAGGAAGGAATCAGGGAAGAAGAAGAAGAAGAAAGGTTTAAAACCCCAGGATGCGAGTGGAGTGAGCAGACTTCAGAAGGTTTCTAGGACTGTCTAGGAAAGGGAATTGTGGAAAGTAAGATGGGTGCCCACATGGGCTACTGAACAGATATGAACCAGGTCTGGCCACTCTAATCAACCTGTTGTTTTTTTCCACTTTGTTTCCTTCTGATTATTTTTGTTGTTCTCCTCTCCCTCATCCTCTTCTTTTCTCATCTCCTCCTTCCTCTCTTCTCGTGGCCTTTCCCATCCTTCTAAACTCATTAATACTGGGAGCATACATTCTACTAGCCTGTACGATCTTTTGTTCAAAGAACCCAAATACTTGTGCTCTTGTATGGGTGTGCTCAGTATGACCTGTGGCCAGTAGGTAAATTCTGACCTGCATTGGTGTGTGAATCCTTGTTCATTGACATTGTGTTGTATTTGTGTTTTTAGTTGAGTTAGTGGCTATATCAGTCAGGAGCACACATGTTCACACACACGTCTCAGCAGTTTAAAATAACAGTTTTCTCTCTCACTCATGTGGCCCGTATATCATGGCAATTGTACTGAATTGTCTTCGCTCTGGACCTACTTTGATGAAAGAGTCATTATCCGAAATACTAATAGCTGCCAGAGTAGAAAGAAAGAGCTTTGGAAGGTCTTACATCCACAGTTAAAATCTGGTTTACAAGTAACCAAACAGAACTACTCACGTGGTGCCATCCAGGAGAAGCTAGGCAGCCCAGTTCTACTATGTGCTTAGAATCTCATGACTCCTACAGCTGTGGACATTTAAAATTCAGAGGGGTCACATAATGATTGGAAATTTTAAGAATCAGAATTTAACAACATAGCTCCTCAATCCCTGCTGGGAAGTAGCTGGCCAGAGCTGAAGTAGCAGATATCCCCTTGACATGATTTATGGCAAATCTCCCATTTACCAAATCACTCTAGCTGCCCTGATTAGACGCCTGTTTGTGCGTGTATGTGTGTGTTAATTGCTAAGCCATGTCCAACTCTTGTGAAACCATGGACTGTAGCCCGCTGGGTTCCTCTGTCCATGGGATTTCCCAGGCAAGAAACTGGAGTGGGTTGCCATTCCTTCCTCTAGAGGATCTTCCTGCCCCAGGGATCAAACTTGTGTCTCTTATGTCTCCTGCATTGCAGACAAATTCTTTACCCACTGATCCATCTAGGACATTATTCAATATATATGTCTCTTGCAGATATGAAGTAACAGTAGTTCATCTTTGAAAAGAACAATAACTCAGGTGGAATCCAAAATAAACTATGTGTGTGATGTCATGTTTTTCCCCTCCTACTCTCTTAAATGTTTTAGGAGAGCTTATTTTCTTTTAAAAAGTTCTCCAGGGAAGTTAATTTACATTCATATATATTTTCAGCTTTATGGTAATAGGGAAAGAGTTGAAGTTAGTTGATGTTAGTTTACTTGCTAGATAAAACAGTTATTAATATATACAGATTGTGAAATTTTGTTAAAAACATTGGTCAACCTAATGTTTTTGAAGTTTAGCTGAATCATTTTTGGGATTTTTGAATGCATAGTTGAAAGGAAGGTTAAGAGATTTTCCAAGGGGCACTGAAGTCAAACCATAAGCTTTGTTTACCATTTCATAAGATGATAATTCTAAATGATCTGCATTTCAGGAACTGGTTCAAAGAGACTAAAAATTTGGTACTTCACTTACCACTAGAGGTGAGAGGACCTCTACATATTGCAGAGAAAAACTGCTATTTTTATTTTTCACAATTAAATTGGGATGAAATATGCTATTTTACTCTGTATATGAAGTATCACATTTTAAAGCATATTAAAATTTCATTGACTCAATACATATTGCCAAATCATATGAATGGCTGTGGGCATCTCAATGAATAATTTTGAGGAATGACAACTCAATGTGTTATTCTTTTCAAATGAAAACTGTAAAAACTCACTCTGCCTAGTCTACTTTCAGAAGTTAATATAAGTTCAATCTATTTTCGTATTTCAATTGTGCCTGAATTTAAAATGCCAAGTTTCATCCATCTCTCATGGTAACTCTTATGTCTAACCATTTCCCAAAATATTTTCTAAAGTGCATATGAAAGCCTACTGGGAAAAAAAAAAGTACGGTATATGGGGTCTTGTTCAGGTTAATCAAAGTATGGGTAGTTAAAATGACTCTCTTTAAAACAAGGTTATTAACATTTTGAGTGAAGGTACATCTCATAGTAAAGTGTGATAGGGTTCATTTTGCTTTTTCTAAAGGATAGAGTTGAAGTCACAGCATATTCAGGGAAAAACAGGGATCCACGGTTCCTGGAATAGAGGGAACTTTGAAATTTTTCTCCTATGGTTTTCCTGGTGGCTCAGATGAAAAGAATCGGCCTGCAATGTGGGAGATCTGGGTTCAATCCCTGGGTTGGGAAAAATCCCTGGAGGAGGGCGTGGCAGCCCACTCCAGTATTCTTGCCTGGAGAATCCTCATGGACTGAGGAGTGTGGCGGGCTACAGTCCATGGAGTCACAAAGAGTCAGACACAACTGAGCAACTAAGTACAGCACAAGGCAAAAGAAACAAAAACAAAAATAAACAAATAGGAACTATTTTGCACAGCAAAGGAAACCATCAACAAAATGAAAAGACAACCTGTGGAATGGGAGAATATATTTGCAGATGACAAGACTGACACAGAGTTAATATCCAGAATATATAAACAGCTCATACAACGCAGTATTTAAAAAAACACACAACCCAAACAAAAGAATGGACAGAAGATCCGAGTAGACCTTTTTTTAATGACATACAGATGGCCAACAGGCTCATGAAAAGATGCAAGTGATATCACATCACATGTGTCAGAATGGCTATTATCAAAAATTATATAAATAATAAGTGTTGACAAGGATATAAAGAAAACAGAATCCTTTTATACTGTTGATGGTAATGTAAACTAGGGCAGCCACTATAGAAATCAGTGTGGCGGTTCCTCAAAATCTAAAAAAAGAACACACAATGGAATACTACTCAGCACATAAAAAGAATGAAACTCTGCCATTTGCAGCAAGCTAGATGGATCTAGATGGAGAAGGCAATGGCACCCCACTCCAGTACTCTTGGCTGGAAAATCCCATGGACGGAGGAGCCTGGTAGGCTGCAGTCCATGGGGTCACTGAGGGTCGGACACGACTGAGCGACTTCACTTTCACTTTTCACTTTCATGCATTGGAGAAGGAAATGGCAACCCACTCCAGTGTTCTTGCCTGGAGAATCCCAGGGACAGGGGAGCCAGGTGGGCTGCCGTCTATGGGGTGCACAGAGTCGGACACGACTGAAGTGACTTAGCAGCAGCAGCAGCAGATGGATCTAGAAAATATTATGCTTAGTGAAATAAATCAGCAAAGACAAATACTGTGCATTATCACTTATATGTAGGATCTGAAAAATAACACAAGCTAATGTGTACAGCAAAACTGAAACAGACTAGGGACATAGAAAACAAACTAGTGGTTACCAGAGGGGAAAGGGAAGGGAGGACAAGATAGGGGTATTGGATTCATAGATACAAATTACTATGTATAAAATAGAAAAGCAACAAGAACATCTTATATAGCATAAGGAATTATAGCCATTATCTTATAATAACTTTTAATGGCACACAATCTGTACAAAAAATGAATCACTATGCTTTATGCCTGAAACTAATATACTATTATAAATCAAATATACTTCAATTAAAAAAAATAATGAAGTATGGCATAAAGGCAAAATGAAAATGGGTCATTATGAATAAAAAAGAGCAATTGCTCACCCGTATTATTCTGGAAAGAGGAGCCTGGCGGGCTACAGTCCATGGGGTTGCAAACAGTCGGACACGACTGAGCGACTAAGCACATCACTCAAGAAATTATTATACAAGGAATTTATGAACTCTGTACCAGGAACTGGGGATAAAGGACCAAATACATACTTTTTATTTCATCACAACACCACAGTTTTTAATACTTACCATCTTTGCATATTAAGGATATTTTTATCACAATATGGAGAAATCCCTAAGCAACTATTTGTTTCCTGTTGTTTTCCCCACATATTTATTATGATCCATTATACATTATCTTCATTTTTTTTTGCCAGCTACTTATCTTCTTCTTCATTGAATTTTAATTTCAGCATTTCAATCTGTTGAATTTCTTGTCATATGTATTCTTACCAGTTTTGTGAAGTTCACATAATCTCTTGGTAGGAGAGAGATTACTTAAACATTACTTAAAACATCATTATTTAAAACATGATCTGATCTGAAAAATATTGAATCTTTCCTTTTTTTCCCTTTTCTGTTACTTTTCCTATTAAATATTCCTCTGAATATTTTCCTGAATTTTGAAACTTTTGTAAATTTCATAAGTGATACACATGACATTTTAATATCCTATACAATGGTGTTCATTTTCTCCCAAATTATTATTTGGAAAGAATATTATTATTTAATAATAATATTCAATTATTTCCTCAATCAACCACTGAGTCAAAATAGTGTAGTGAGAGGTACTTCTCATTGTTTTATCAACTCCCTGAGATATTAAGTTGTCAGCTAGACAAGTAAAATGCTCTGCTCTTAGCTGGATGAGAACATCAAGCTATATGGAAAGCTTTTTTTTACTTGGAGCCACATCTGAGTTCATCTCATCATGTTTAGGGAAGCACCGTGGACACAAATTCCAGGTTATCCAACTGCCTGTGATAGTGCCGCATCTGATACATAGTTGCTCCATAAACTCTTGTTGGATAGTGTAATGAATCACTGACTCAGCCCAGTCTTCAGTGTATTGAGGCCTCTTCTGTTTCTTCCCGTATCTTTTCCCACATGTTTTCTCCCTCAGGTGTGCAGATTTCAGTGCCTGTCTTCTGCGTTTCATGCAGTAGTCCATTCAGGATGCCACTTCCTGTTGAGTTGTGAGTTCTATCCAGTGCATTAGGGGGAATCAACGAGTTTGTTCACTAACAGTCTTGCATCTTCAACTTAATTTATTGATTATTCATATAAGCTAAACTTTCATTTTCCATTTCTTTACTTTTAAGGATTGTGTTTGACCATCTTTCCAGTTATTTGTAACTGAGAATGGATGAGTTCCAAGGTATTCTTTTCAGACTGTGTGTGCTACCTTCATAACATCCAGTTGTATAGTTTATTTGATCATTTTATTACTCTTCTGCCTCATTTCAGTGTAAGAGATTCTACGGAATGCCTACTTTATGATCTCATGCCTTTGAATTTTATGTAGCTTTTACAATAAAAACACAGTAGAATTACTATAGGGGTTCACATATTTAAAAGATGCTTTCCAGCATGTAAAAGTGACAGTGTACATTCATTGCACAAGAAGTTAAAACATGTGTGTTGTGGATTTGAGCAAAGGACTTTCACCTCAGACTCAGATTACTGATTATTAAAACACACTCACTTCTCAAATCCTCAGTTCTCTTATAATGTCATGACCTTTAACTGGAAGAAGAGATGCAAATACCACTTGTTCTCAAAAAATACTTAAGCCATTAAAGGAGCGTTTTAGATTTCTGTAGGCTTTTCCACTTATTCTCAGAGGATTACCTGAATTGATGAGCATCTGATGGGTTTCGCACTTGGGGAAGGAAGAGAACAAACCTCTCTATTAGTCAAATCTGTAATAATATGTGGTGCTGTCCCTGAATTAGCAACCATTCACTAAACCATCACCCACAGTTCTTTTCATCCACTGGCACCTTAAAGTTTTGTGGCATACAGAATATTGGGGCTTAACCAAAAAGGTCAGTGGCCGCCTTTGAAAGAGGCCTAGGTCTTATACCTGTAATGTAACTTTAGAACTCCAGGGATATAAAGTTGTGGCTTTCAACCTTAGCCATACATTTGTAGCTAAGTCGTGTATGACTCTTTTGCAACCCCATGGACTGCAGCCCACCAGGCTCCTCTGTCCTTGGGATTTCCCAGGCAAGAATAGTAGAAGGGGTTGCCATTTCCTTCTCCAGGGGATCCTTCCAAACAAGGATTGAGTGTGGGTCTCCTGCAGGCAGATTCTTTACCACTGAGCCACCAGGAAAGCCCTGGCCATACATGGAGAGCTCTAAAACGTGCTGGTGCCTGGATCTATTTCCAGATAGTCTAGGGTGAAAATTTGGGGCATCCCTGGTGGCTCAAGTTGGTGAAGAATCCGCCTGCAGTGCAAGAGACCCAGGTTAGATCTCTGGATTGGTTAGATCCTGGAGAGGGAAGTGGTAACCCACTCCATTATTCTCACCTGGGAAGTCCCATGGACAGAACAGCCTGGTGGGCTACAGTCCATGGGCTCGTGAGAGTTGGATATGACTTGGTTGCTGGTGACAAAACCACCTGGGGATCTTGTTAAGCTTGCAGACTCCCTCTCAAGAGGTCTTTCCATGGAACTAACAGAGGAAGTGGATGCTGCTGTTCATGGACCACACTGTGACTTTTAGGCCTTAGAATTTCTCTTTCTTTTCCTTCTGTGTAATATTTTTCCACCATTCAGAAATTTGATGCCAGTTAACCTTATATTGCTTTCCTAGAATTTTTTTCTTCCCTACTTTGTGGGTTGTTGCTCATGACTTTTTCTAAGAATGTGTTCTTTTCTAATAAACCAGGGCACTGAGAGGCATTTCTCAAACCTTGTTTTTTTTTTTTTTTTTTCTAGTAGGGAGGCCAACTTGCATTTATAGTGCACATAATTGGTGAGTGCCTTAGGCAGAAAGATAAATATAACTCTGGTCACTGAAAGATTTCCTTCAGTGGCCCTATCTTCCAGGTCTAGCATTGAAAAAACTGCCTTTTATGGCTCCCCTGGGACTCCTTTTTGTTAACTTCTTGGAAAAACTACATTTAAGTGAACCAGACAAACTTCTTCCCCTGAAGCTAACCTCTCCTTAATTGCTTGTTGTTGATAATTAACGCTAATTTACCCCCACTCTCTTGAACTTGGAAACCAATGTTCCAATATTTCTGCTTTAAAATTCATAGCCTTTTCTGTCTCTCTTGCTCCCTCTGAGTTATATTGAATGGTGGTTCTCTAATTGTATTTTGGATAGGTATCACCATACACCAAAAATATTGTACTGCTGATGAATAATCATGATTTCTTGTTCCATTTTCAAAGATTCTTGTTTGGTAGATCTGAAGTAGGCCCAGGTATTTATGATTTTATTAAGTGGCCACTAGGATGATTTTTGAGACCCAGGCTTTGAGAAACAGTATTCTTGACCTGATTTCTCAAGCTTTAATGTATATTCAAATCACCTGGGGTTCTTGTTATCATACAATTCTGGTTTAGCAGTTTGGTGACAGGATATTTTTAAAAAGGTCTTTTCAAAAAGACCTTTGAAAAGGTCCTAGGAGTCACAATATTTTGACTAATAAGCTTTTAGATCATGTAGTTCATACTCTACTATTTACTCTTATATGTATACACTACCTTTAAATATTATAATGTATGTTTAAAATCTTATGTGTATGGTTGAAACATGAATTTCTTAAGGGAAAAAAATCTCAAATCATGGAATACCAAACTTAGAAGAGAACTTTAGAGAACTGAACTAGAGATCTTTTGCCCAATCCTGACCTTCAGTTCAGTTCAGCTCAGTCATGTCTGACTCTGCAACCCCATGGACCACAGCACGCCAGGCTTCTGTGTCCATCACCAACTTCTGGAGCTTACTCAGCCTCATGTCCATTGAGTCGGTGATGTCATCCAACCATCTCATCCTCTGTCGTCCCCTTCTCTTCCTGCTTCCAATCTTTCTGAGCATCAGGTCTTTTCTAAGAAGTCTTCGCATCAGGTGGCCAAAGTATTGGAGCTTCAGCTTCAGCATCAGTCCTTCTGATGAACATTCAGGACTGATTTCCTTTAGGATTGACTGGTTTGATCTCCTTGCAAGTCCAGGGGACTCTCCAGACCTTCAGTTCCTTTTAAAGGAAACATAGTAAGGCAATAGCAACCCACTCCAGTACTCTTACCTGGAAAATTCCATGGACGGAGGAGCCTGGTAGGGTGCAGTCCATGGGGTCGTGAAGAGTCAGGCACAACTGAGCGACTTTGCTTTCACTTTTCACTTTCATGCATTGGTGAAGGAAATGGCAACCCACTGCAGTATTCTTGCCTGGAGAATCCTAGGGACAGAGGAGCCTAGTGGGCTGCCATCTAGGGGGTCGCACAGAGTCAGACACGACTGAAGCAATTTAGCAGCATCAGTAGTCATACAATGCTGTTTATTGCATATATTAAATCTGCATCAGAATGCTGATTTTGAAGATTTTTGGGGGGCTTTGATCTCTTATATAAAAAAAATTATCCTGGATTCATTGTTGATGGATATAAGGTTAGTCTTTGCCTTTTTCTTGCTTTAGTAGCTTTAACCTAAGACTGATCCATCTAAAGCATCAATAAAGTGGCATTTCTCATATTGAAAGGAAGCCTTGGCTTTTCAAAACATCCTTTGCAAGTTTTTTGCAAACTTCTTTTCCACTATTTCCTGTGAAATTTATTAGAGTGAAGAAAAATAAAACAGTTTTATTTGATAGGAAAACTGAATATGAGCCTAGTATGAACTGAGCAGAAAGTTTGGAGCTGAATATAGCTGAATTTATGCCCTAGACAACTTATTTTAGCACCTCTGAACTGATTTTTCCGTCTGTGAAATGGATATAATAATTGCTATCCCATGGTCAGAGGAGCCTGGTAGGCTGCAGTCCATGTGGTCGCTAAGAGTCGGACATGACTGAGTGACTTCACTTTCACTTTTCACTTTCATGCATTGGAGAAGAAAAATGGCAACCCACTCCAGTGTTCTTGCCTGGAGAATCCCAGGGACGGGGAGCCTAGTGGGCTGCCATCTTTGGGGTTGCACAGAGTCGACACTACTGAAGCGACTTAGCAGCAGCAGCAGAACCATATATAATTAGAAAACATAATAAAAATATCTGTAACATAATTCATAATAAAGAACAATCATTATCTTTCTTTCTAGATTTGTTTTTATACATATTATTGCTACTATAAATTCTCATTATTTTAACATATTTGCTCTGAATCAAACATAATTTTAATCTATTTAGGCTATCTAAGTCCTAGAAATTTTACACAGATGACTTAAAAGACATAAATATAGGTGAAGGACTGTGGTAAAAACATTCAAAATTACATATTGTTATAGGACCTCTTAAATAAAAGCCAGGTCAGATATTCAGAATACAGTTTATGAGAGGAACAAGGTGATTAATTTGTACTGAATTTAAAAATTGAAGATTGTTAGCTTTTTAGAAGCTGATAATTTGCTAGGAAAAATCATTTCTCTGTAACATTTGCTATAAACTATATACTGTTTTTCTTTTTGAGGACATTTTTGGGAAATGGAATACCAGTTGTTTGTAGTGGAGAATTTTCTTATTTTTCTTGTGTCCTTGGAAACATAATTCTGTTATATCCATTTTTTTTTTAAACTCAGAAATTCTCAACTAGGGAAGAATTGCTCCCCTTACTCCCAAAAGGGACATCTGGCAATGTTTGGAGACATTTTTTGCTCTGTGACTTGTGGGAGCTGCTATTAGCCTCTAATGGGCAGAGGCCTGAGATTCTGTTCTGCACTGTACAGTGTGCAAGGCAGGCTCCCCACAGTAAAGAATTATTGGCTCAGAAGGTCAATAATGCTGAGATTGAAACCCTGTTTTAGTCTATGGGTTGATTAAATTAATGCTACAATGTTCAAAGTCTGTGGGTCAAACCATGCTTTCTCAATGGGGGCAACATGGTTTTCAAGGGACCAAGAACTGGTCCTTGGTGTGCAAAAAAAATGTTTAGATATTACTGTGGATTAGGCTCTCCAAAAGTCAATCCTACTCAGTAAAATAAAAATATGTATACACACACACACACACACACACACACATATACACATATATACAGTATATCTGTGATATTAAAATTTCATAGGTATGTGGATGGTCTATGTCAGAAAAAAAAAGTCTAAATAGGCTCCTTGTGCATGGTTGCTAAGCCTCTTCATTTGTGTCCAATTCTTTGCAACCCCATGGACTCTAACCTGCCAGGATTCCTTGTCTATGGATTTCCCAAGCAAGAATACTAGAGTGGGTCGCCATGCCCTTCTCCAGTGGATTTCCCTGACTCAGGGATTGAACACACGTCTCTTATGTCTCCTGGATTGGCAGATAGGTTCTTTACCATCAGTGCCACTTGGGAAGCCCAGGATCCTTAGAGGGTGGTATTGAAAAAAGGTTGACAAGACTGCTCAAACAAATGACCCTGGACAGGTCATTTCCATTCTTTGTGCCTTAGATCCCCATGTGCACTCAGCTCATAGGGTTGTTTTGATGGTTAAAGTAACATTAAGCATCATTTATTTATTGAGTACCCATCATGTGTTAATTATTGCCAATATAAAGAGAGTGTCTGTACTCAGTCATTTAAAAGAATGAAAGAATGCTATTTGCAGCAATATGGATGGGCTTAGAGAGTGTCACACTGAGTAAATAAGTCACACAGAGAAGGAGAAATATTGTATGACATCCTTTGTATGTGGAATCTAAAAAGAAATGATACAAATGAACTTCAAAACAGAAATAGACTAACAGACTTCGAAAACAAGCTTATGGTTGCTAGGGGGAAGGACTGGGGGAGGGAATAGTTATGGAGTTTGGGATGGGCATGTACACACTGCTGTATTTTAAATGCTGTATTTAAAAACCAACAAGGACCTATTGAATAGCACGTGGAACTCTGCTCAATGTTATATGGCAGCCTGGATGGTAAGAGGGTTTGAAGGAGAATAGGTACATGTATGTGTATAGCCTAGTCCCTTCTCTGTTCTCCTGAAACTATCACAACATTGTGAATTGACTATACCCCAATATAAAAATAAAAAGTTCAAAACAAAACAAAAAATAAATATATACCAAAAATATATAAGGAGAGTGTCTAGACTGACACAACAGAGAGAGAAATATTGTTATCTCTGTAGAGATGAAGAAACCGAGCCATACTTAAGCAAACCAAGCAAACAGAGAGGACAACATATGATTTTGTATCTGACTTCAAAGCCTCTCTCTTATTCACTCATGCTATAGTAGGTATAATTGCAATGTTGTAAGTAATAAAATAAGCATATGTCTAGGATTTTCCCTAGGGAAGTAAACATTATGGTAATACTTGTGGCTTTTAAAATTTTTACCCAGCTTCAGGAAACATGTCCCTGCTTCCTTTTGAGGTTTACCTCCCATCTCACTTCTTGATCCAGTATTTCCCTTTTCCACTGGGACCTAGAACAGCTACCAGCATTTTTTTTTTCCTCTCTCTCTCTGTTGCCTGCATTTTTCACTCTGTCACTTTACTGTCTCAGTTTCTACTGCCTGTAACTTGCTCAAGTCTTTTGAATCTTATGAAACCCTTCTTCAAACCCACAACCCACTGAAAATACCACCTTATTCTACTCCTCCCTTTTCCAGGCATCCTCTTTACAAGGTCTGTTTTTACTTCCTTTGCCTCTGTTTGCCCTTAACATCCCCAATTTATGCTTCCACTCCTAATTGCCAGATCTCACTGGACTTGACCTGTTTCTGGGATTGACAGTGTGGACACACTCTTTTCCTTGAAGCTCTGCACTCTCTTAGTTCCTGGGAAATGCTCCTCTCTTGGTATTTCTCCTACCTTTCTGACCATTCCTTTGTCAGCCTTTTAAATTAAGGCACTTGGTGGCCTGCCTATGGTCACTTTGACTTTCTGCATTTTTCTAACAACAGCCGTCTGTCAGTAAGATCTTTTCATCGACTGCATTTCCCCATTTCTGGCTGGCTGTGGTCAAGTTCATGAAATTTCATTTCTTACTTATAATAATGGGCTTCCCTGGTGGCTCAGATGGTAAAGCATCTGCCTGCAATGCTGGAGACCAGGGTTCGATTCCTGGGTCAGGAAGATCCCCTGGAGAAGGAAATGGCAATCCACTCCAGCACTCTTGCCTGGAAAATCCCATGGACGGAGGAGCCTGATAGGCTACAGTCCATGGGGTCGCAAAGAGTCGGACACGACTGAGCGACTTCACCCACTCACTCACTCACTCACTCACTTATAATAATAACCTGCAAGGGCTATTTCCTTCCCCTTTGACCTTTCATTTTCTTCATCACACTTATCATTGCTTGACGTACTAATCATTCTGCTTATTTTCGGCCTCTCTCACTCACTACAATGTAAATGTCATGACTTTGTCAGGACTTTTTGTTTATTGCTATATCTTCAGGTTTAGGATAGTGCTTGACCTACGGTAGGTTCTTAAATACCTTACTTGAATGAGCAAATGAGTAAATCAGTGGATGGTATTATTATTACTATTTATTGCAGGTTCATGAATGGTAGAGATCAGATCCTTTTTGACTTCATACACCAAGTTCATTGGTTTGTAAATTGTGTTCCTTGACCACACTTAAGGGTTTCTACCAACATTCTTCTGGAATTTAGGTGTTCTGGCTTTAGAATTATAGTAGCTCCAGTTTTATTTGTTGTACAATTTAATCTGTGGTAGGGTTTCACTGCTAAAAGGCTTTGAAATCCACAGGCCTACTGTGATTCTTAACACATTTCGAAAGTCAATCAGTAAATATTTGCTGGGTGAATAAATAAGCTGGAAATGAAACTGCCAGAAATGCTATCATCAACACATAGGATAATAGGGAGCTGACATGTTCTCCAATATCTTATGCATAATAAAACATCCCTAGTAGCATCAACCTATTTTATTCATCCTTACAAAGCTAATTTAGTTTAAAAAATGTTTAAATATATATTTAAAAACATTTTCCTAATACATCATAATGGCTTTTCTGCTTTTGTGGCATGACTTCTATTGTTTTCTTGATATTATTAAGTAGTCAATGAATACCAGTGCTAGATATGTTAATGGCACTAGTTTAATTACCATTAACTAGTAAGATTACCATTAAAAAGTTACGATAATTGCTTTACTATTAGCATAGTAAAAGAAGATGATGACTCGACGTTCCCCACATCTTTAGTAAGATATTTCTCACTAAAAATATTCTACATCTTCAAAATGTCTGATGATATTTGATTTGGATGGGATTAATTATTTATTTGTACTTAATGACTCCTTTGAAAAAATTACCTATTAACACTTGACTGACATATATATCTAATGCAAAGAGTCGGACACGACTAAGCAACTGAACTGACAATCTCATTTGGTTTGGCAGAATTAATGGCCATAATGAAGTCAAATTTTTAATTCATTTTACCTATTTAATTTAGTTTAATATAACATCTAAATGGTAACATATAAATAGTATGGCCATAACAGGATCAAAAGCAATTCCACATTTTAACACAGAGTATATTCCTAGTATTTGTGACTAGAATAATTTCTATTCTTCAGGATCTTTCCACTACAATAATTTCCAAAAGGTTTTGATTCTCACCAGGTGATATATTTTCCTTTTTCTGAGGAAGAAAGGAAAGGGTGTGGTGGTCATGTCAGTGGGGATTTGAGAGAGATGTTGAGAATACACAGATATCAAGACAATGTGATATAGTATGTTATATAAAATATTGGAAAGACATATATATTTGTTCTTAAAAGTGTTAGTCACTCAGTAGTGCCTGACTCTTTGGGACCCCATAGAGTGTAGCCCACCAGGCTCCTTCTGTCCTTGGAGTTCTCCAGGCAAGAATACTGGAATGGGTAGCCACTCCCTTCTGCAGGGGATCTTCCCAACCCAGGGATTAAACCTGGGTCTCCTGCATTGCTGGCAGATTCTTTACTTTCTGAGCCACTAGGGAAGTCTCAGCCTATTACAACAATTTACCATAAACTTGGTGGCCTCAAACAAACAAACAAACAAACTTATTTTCTCATAGTTCTCGAGGTCTGAAGTCTGATATTAAGGTGGGCCACACTCCCTCTAGAGTCTCTGGAGAGAATCTCTCCTAGCCTCTTCCAGGTCTGGTGGTCTCCTTTTCTTTGCAGCTGCCTTGCTCCATGCCTGCATTCACATGGCCTTTCCTTCTGTCTCTTGTAAGGACACTTGTCATTTGATTTAGAGCCAACTCTGGCACTCTAGGATGATCCTATCTCATCCTTTTTCCAAGTTAGGTCACATTGACAAATTCTGGATGGACATGTCTTAGAGGAAGGATGAGTTCACTCACCGCTGCTGCTGCTGCTGCTGCTGCTGCTAAGTCGCTTCAATCGTGTCCGACTCTGTGCGACCCCAGAGATGGCAGCCCACCAGGCTCCCCTGTCCTCACTCACTACAACATACAAAATCAAGTTCGAGTATAAGACCCAGTACAAACTGTGTTCTATAAATGACAGGTGGTCTGAGGGCTATTTACATTGCCATAGGGTGAATAATAGAGAGTTGGTATGGAAATGAATAAACATAAGATGCTGATTACTTTGCAATTCATGCTTTGTCTTCAGTTCAATTCAGTTCATTTCAGTCGCTCAGTTGTGTCCGACTCTCTGCAACCCCATGAATTGCAGTACACCAGGCCTCCCTGTCCATCACCAACTCCTGGAGTTCACTCAGACTCATGTCCATTGAGTCCGTATGCCATCCAGCCATCTCATCCTCGGTCGTCCCCTTCTCCTCCTGCCCCCAGTCCCTCCCAGCATCAGGGTCTTTTCCAATGAGTCAACTCTTCGCATTAGGTGGCCAAAGTACTGGAGTTTCAGCTTTAGCATCATTCCTTCCAAAGAAATCCCAGGGCTGATCTCCTTCAGAATGGACTGGTTGGATCTCCTTGCAGTCCAAAGGACTCTCAAGAGTCTTCTCCAACGCCACAGTTCAAAAGCATCAATTCTTCGGCACTCAGCCTTCTTCATAGTCCAACCTCACATCCATACATGACCACAGGGAAAACCATAACCTTGACTAGATGGACCTTAGTCGGCAAAGTAATGTCTCTGCTTTTGAATATATTATCTAGGTTGGTCATAACTTTTAGGGCATCGATTCTCAAAATGATATGTTCATGTAAAGTCACCCTGGGTCTCCTATTAAAAGTAAATACATTTTAGGCTTCATTTCTAGAGAATTGGATTTAATAAATCTGGTGTGGGCCCCAGGAATCTGCATTTGGATAGACAGGAGGAAAGATAAGTTTTGTAGGACTAGGAAAAAAAAAAACAACAAAAACCTATGTTTCATAGGGCTAGGACTTAATGCACTTTTGAAAGGGCTCTTCTGAAAGAAAATAACACAAACTTATAAAATTAGGCACAGTGTCACAATAAATATTCCAGAAAGTTAAGCCTGACCAGCAGCTTTTTGGGAAATTTGCCCCAGCAGATACCGCAAGAATCTGGTATATCATCTATGGAGCACACTTTGTAGAACACTGTTTAAGAATACTCCTACCTATCTTTTCTTGTTGTTGTTAAACATCGTCTCTTGTGGAAATGCAGTGCCTTTACAAATGGAACTTCCGTTTGCAAACTTATGTTGCTGCAGCTACTGCTGCTGGTAAGTTGCTTCAGGCGTGTCCGACTCTGTGCGACCCCATAGATGGTAGTCCACGAGGCTCCCCTATCCCTGGGATCCTCCAGGCAAGAACACTGGAGTGGGTTGCCTTTCCTTCTCCAGTGCATGAAAGTGAAAGTGAAGTCTCTGAGTCATGTCTGAATCTTAGCGACCCCATGGACTGTGGCCCACCAGGCTCCTTCATCCATGGGATATTCCAGGCTGGAGTGGGGTGCCATTGCCTTCTCTGAATCTTATCCTAAAGTTTATTATTTAGCAGAGGCCTTCATGTTATTGAGAATCTGCCTACAGTACAGGAGACGCTGGTTTTATCCCTGGGTTGGGAAGATTCCCCTGGAGGGAGAAATGGCTATCCACTCCAGGATTCTTGCCTGGAGAATCCCATGGACAGAGGAGCCTGGTGGGCTACAGTCCATGGGGTCACAAAAAGCTAGATACGACTGAGCACAGCCACATCAAAGCTGCAGTAGCTTAATGTTATTAGAATTATGACTGTATCAGGAGATGAACTGATCCCTAGCATTAAATGTAAGACTTGTGAGTTTTAAAACTTCCTCTGACATAGTCTTCTTGCTACTATTAGTATTCCATACTTATAGCTTATTTGCTGGAAGCACCACTGGATAGAGAAAGGGGCATGTGTTAAAATCCATGGTATTCTTTGAGACCCTTTATGC
The DNA here is from genome assembly GCA_006408695.1 of Aepyceros melampus. Lineage (NCBI taxonomy): Eukaryota > Metazoa > Chordata > Mammalia > Artiodactyla > Bovidae > Aepyceros > Aepyceros melampus. The sequence continues at coordinate 99,529 of SJXQ01011117.1, read as the reverse complement.
ATGAAATGAGTAGTATCTCACCAGATTGATCCAAGGATTAAGTGAAATCATATATGAGTGCCTGACACAGAGGCTGCACAGATTCTTGGTAAATATTTCCTTCTTCACTTTACGTTTTTTCTTTTCCCCCTCCTCTTGTCTCCCCACCTTCTCTAAAGTAGCTTTACCCCTCAGTTACTAAAGAACTCCTAAAGAAAGAAACTATAAAGTTTACTGTGGAACTTTGCATTTTAGTTATTACCCATTTCACTCATAAACAGACCAATGACATTCTGTTGCTTTTGCTATATGATAGAAAAATTCGGTTCATAATAATAATTGTCATATTAAAAGTTTTTCTTTGGGGCTATCTCTATATAAGTCTTTGCCATCAGTTCTCCATACTTGTTACTGTATTCAGTTCCCACAAAAAACCTATAATGTTAATGCAATTGCTCCCATTTTGATGATGAAAAAACTGAGGCTTACAAAACTTTATGTAATGTTTCCAAGAAGCTATACAATGAAGAAGTGACAAAATAAGGTAACTGCACTGGTCTGACCTGAAGTCCACCTCTGGGCTATAATTCTATGATAACATTTCATAGACCTGAATCAACTTATTTATAATAACTGATTTATTTTACTTAAGAACAAACTTTTGTGTTTATTAGCTGCTAGTAGTAATAGAATGATGCTTGCTTTATTTAAAACATTGGTACAGAGATATTGTAATTGTGGGCACTTTAATCCAGGAAATTACTGAGAGTACAATTCTCAGTGATTGGGTAGAAATGCTTTTAATTTCCATCTTCTCTTGGCAGTTATACTTTTTAAAATAAAATTCCTTGCTGTACATTTGAGTTTTACTAATGTGATTATGTGGTCTAACATCAAAAGGGTTCACTGCTTAATGACCAGGAACCAAGCATGTCAGGATGCAGGAGTTGGAAATGGTTTTAAATAAATCAATTTCAAGTGAATTAATCTTTGAAAACAGTGCTTGAGCATTTTCCATATGAAAGTTATTTCCATTATGACTTCATAGAGCCATTCAAAGTGTCTTTCTGATGTTTATTGTCTTTATGGTACCGAGAGTAGCTACATTGCGTTGTAATAACATGGTTTATTTCTGTCTCTAAACTATCTTCGGATGAGAGTGGATTTATATAGCTGTGTATATTTGCTCAGCGTCTCTTCAATATCATTCTAGAATCACTCATATATCGCCTTTGGTTGTATATGTATCTTTGTGAAAACGACAGCCAGCACTGAATCAGAGTGATGTGCCATTTACAGCGTGGTGCTTTATGTATTGTCACTACAGTGACATGCTCTCAGGCAGCTTGTGTACTTAAGATTTACTGGTCATTTGTCTGCTTCCAAGTAGTCGTCAGTGATGACACTGTATATTAAAGTTGCTAAACAAATTATATTTTTGTTCCTAAAATTTCAGTGATTCAACTGTATCAGCATCTCCTTTTCCTTTCTCTCTTTTCTTCCTCCCTTGTTTCTTCCCTTTATTTCTTTCTTGCTTTTTTTTTTCTCCCTTCCAGAAAGCAATGTATCTTTTATAATTTGTTGGGTAGCTTCATGGAGAATTTGAAATTATTTTTCTTAGAAATCCCCTTTCTTCCAGTTTTTACCTTTGCATTTATATTATCTCTGTGGCCCAACTTAATATTTAAGTCTCAAAGCAATTCATGTGTTTCAAGCATTTTCTTCACTGGTATTATTAAACTTAAGATTTTATCTTTCTCCATTCAATCACTAAATCAATAAAATCAAAATCTCAGTTATAGATGTGATATACCTTTAAGAATAAACCTTTAAATACCAAGTGTATATAAAAAAGAAAAAATGAAGCCAGGGTCTGAGAAAAAATATTGCTAAAAAAACCTAATACTCTTCAAAAACTAAAAAAAATTATCTTAATTTCCATTAAAAAACCAAACGGAATTCTCACTCATGTTTTAGATAAACACCGAAGCAACCACTTATTAAAATGATACTTATAATTTTTTTTTGAGTAGTATTAGATGATTTTGGGTAAGTTGTGACATTTTAGTTTTTCTATTTTTTTGTGTGTGTTTACTTAGAGAGTTTTTCCTCTATCTTCCCAAATGAGAAATTTATTGCTTATTATTAAATTCAAAGAAAGAATTGTGCCACTATGATAGTGCTTTATGTAGAACAATAGAGGGAATGATAACCACAGGCAGAATTGTAGAAGCCTATATAGTATTTGTAATTTGTGCTCATGACATATAACTTCTAATTCTGATAGTTCCAGGTAGGTAAATACAGAGACTCTAATTAATATCCTTGTATTTCTTCTTCTTTGTTTACTTCTGCTTCCTTCTTTCTTCCAAGCCTAAATATAGTTTTGAGTTAGAAATGAAAATACATACAGATATAGAAAACAAACTACACTTACATAATGGGGAACATGGAGGGAAGGGGTAAGTCTGGAACTTGGGATTAACAAAGACTATGCTAGTCACATCGGTTGTGTCTGACTCTTAGTGACCCCATGGACCGCAGCCTACCAGGCACCTCTGTCCATGGGATTTTCCAGGCAAGAGTACTGGAGTGGGGTGCCATTGCCTTCTCTGAACAAACACACTACTATATATAAAATAGGTAACAAACAAGGACCTACTGTATAGTACATAGAATGCTACTCAATACTCTGTGATAACCCATATAAGAAAAAAATCTGAAAAAGAATGAATATGTGTATATGTTTAACTGAATCATTTTATTGTGCTCCTGAAACTAACACAATGTTGTAAATCAACTATTTTTGTTCAGTTAGTCGCTCAGTCGTGTCTGACTCTTTGCAACCCAATGGATTGCAGCATAACAGGCTTTCCTGTCCTTCGCTATCTCCTGGAGCTTGCTCAAACTCATGTCCATTGAGTCAATAATGCCATCCAACCATCTCATTCTCTGTCAACCCCCTTCTCCTCCTGCCCTCAATCTTTCCCAGCATCAGGGTCTTTTCCAGTGAGTCAGCTTTTCACACAAGGTGGTCAAATATTGGAGCTTCAGCTTCAGCATCAGTCCTTCCAGTAAATATTCAAGGTTGATCTCTTTAGGATTGACTCGTTTGATCTCCTTCTACTCCAAGGGACTCTTAAGAATCTTCTCCAGCCAATTATACTCCAATAATTTTTTAAATAAAAAATTTAAAAATAAAATATAAAAGAAGAAATGAAAATACAGAAGTGATTGAGTACTCTAGGGTACCTTTCAGATGTAAACTTCTGATACCTGTGAATAACTTCGTCATATAATTCAGTCTCATTTGAATTGTATAGGCTTTGAATCATCAAATTTGAAGGAATTTGGCAGTTACTCAGTCCTTCGTCAGCCTCCAATAAAAGCCGTTATTATTAAGTCATCCCAGTGAGATGGGAATCTATGCTTTCTTTTAGGCTTTGAGAGAAAATGATTCAGTAATCTCTTTTATAACTTATTTCAGTGTTTAATAACTGGAACTGTCAAAAAAGATTTTTCATCATTAGCCTAAATTCTTTTTATTGTCATTTAAGCCCAAGAATCAGATGAACAGCCTTCTAGAATTAATCTACAAGTACAACATCAAAGGACACAATAATCATAATCCAAGATGTTTTGCATCAGTCATGCCATCCTAATTCTAAAAGTCCAGAACTGGGACTCTTATTAATAGTGATTAAGTTTTAGGGTTTAATACTCCTAATACTTATAAGAACAAAATATGTTGGATGTGTCTCTGAATACCTGTTAACTTGGTTAAAGCCCTGTTCAGAATGCTATTTATTAATGATGTACATATTGTTATCCTTTCTGTTTACTATGGCTGGAATTAAGAGTCCCCAGTCTAGATCTATTTCCTCTGATCAACTTTCTGAGCCCTTTGATACAGGTTCATTCTTGTCTACTTTTATTCCACCCCAATTCTGCAACTCCAAGCCCATCAGCTACAGGCCTTGGTCCTCTAGCTTCTGTCTTCCTGTTGTCACATTGTTGTTGGCCTCTGCTACCAGTCCTAGAGAACCTATAGTTAAGACCTCAATCCTTGGCTACTTTCATTGCTGCTGCTACACTTATGCCACCTGGTCAGTAGGTGCCAGAAACCTGAATAGTGCTGGACCTGATCCTGGGACAAGAAGCAGAGTCAGAAATGAATACATTCTCTAGATATTTTGCTTACATGTATTATCCAAAATAGATTCTATTGTTTTAAAGAAAAACTATTACTTGTTAGAATTTACTCAAGAAGAGAAGGAAAAGGCTTTATGTGTTTGATTTTAAAGTTCATCCTGCCTGTAGTATGACACATTGATTGGAATGGTTGAGGTTCCATCAAGTGAGAAAAACCCAGTTCAGAATCACTCAGGCAGAGGTGTAGATTGTATTAGCTGCATAATCAAGTGATGGTAAGGAGAACTCACACACATCCGGCACCAGGAATATCAAGATCGGAGAAACCAAGTGACACCAGAATCTGCTCCATCTCCCTTTCTTTCTTTTTCAGCTGAGCAATCTCTTTCCTCAGACACATTTCCTACAAGGGGTGGGTCTGTTGCTTCATAATTTATAGTTTTGCCACTCCTTGTGTCATCTTAGAAGTCTTTCCTTAGCTAGAGGGTAGAAAATTCTGATTTTTAGGAAGTGATTTTTGGTCATATTAAGCAGGAGTGTATCTTGATCTGTTTACATCTGAGAAGAATCACCTTGGCTCCTCTGTTTGATGGGTGGAGGAAAGACGATGGGAAAAGAGGGACGCCAGATAGGAAGTTTTATTACTATAATTCTGGTGAGAAATACTGGTGACTTGACATAAGATAGTTAGAAATGATGAGAGTGGTTCAATTGGGATGTATTTTGGAGGATAACTAACAGGTCAGAACGATGGCTTGGTAGTAAGATATGAGGAATCAAAGAGAAACCTAGGGTAACTCCTGTATGCTGGGCCTAAACAATTAGATAGATTATTATATCATTAATGAGAAAGAAAGCACTGTGAGGAGCATGAATGGGAACAGCACTTGAGGTATGTTTAATAAATATTCTAGTGGAGGTTCAAGTGATCAGTTGGTTATCCAGTTCTGGAGCTCAAATAAGAGACCAAGAATGGATATACAGATATTGAAAAAGAGTTATGTGATTAACATCATATGAGGATAACATAATTCTTTACCTATAAAATCTAACAGAATCATCATGAAAATTCACAGAAGTGGAATAAGGGAATTTAAGACTGTACTAACACAAAAATAATTATATTTTTAAATATACTACTAATAATAATCACGATAAAATGTTTATTCTAAATTGTATGAAAAATCCAGTTACTGCCCTTATATGTAATATGTGACACATATGTTTCAACAAATATTTGTAGATTTCTTTTTCATAGATTCAAACAAATGGAGAAATACTATGTCTTTATATCCAAAGACTGATACTCAATTTTGCCTTTTAGCAGAATCAGAATGAGGCAGAACAATTGGTAGGAACAACTTTATCAAATGTAAGACCTCACCCCTCTCTGCCCATAAATTACTGGACTTGCATGGACCCATATAAAATCAATAATGTACTTAGTGTCAAAGTGTTAGTCATTCAGTCATGTCTAACTCTTTGCAACCCCATGGAATGTAGCCCACCAGGCTTTTTGTCCTTGGACTTCTCCAGGCAAGAATACTTGGCAAGAAGCCATTCCGTTCTCCAGGATATCTTCCCGACCCAAGGATTGAACCTGGGTCTCCTGCATTGCAGGCAGATTCTTTACCACCTTTAGTGTGTGATTTTGACTAAGTAATATGGAAACTATTCCAGTTACATGGAAGGAGAAACTTGGTCTTAATATGGGGCTTGGGTTCATCCAAGAAGGCTAGAATCACTGGAAAACCAATCTGCGGGGAGAAGAGTCACAAGAAATCCAATAAATGGCTCTGAGGGGAGACTCAGGACAATGCAGCAGAAACAGAAGTAAGGATGCCCCGTGCTATCAGGGGATGAGACGCTGCTTCCGTGCCGAGTTCCCCTTCAGACAGTGTTGTCGTTCAGTTACCCAGTTGTGTCTGACTCTTTGTGACCCCATGGACTGCAGCACGCCAGGCCTTCCTGTCCCTCACCATCTCCCAAGTTTGCCCGAGTTCATGTTTATTGCATTGGTGATTCCGTCCAGCCATCTCATTGTCAGATGCCCTCTTGTCCTTCAGCCCTCAGTCTTTCCTAGCATCAGGGACTTTTCCAGTGAATCATCTGTTCACATCAGATGACCACAATACTGGAGCTTCAATGTCAACATCAGTCTGTCCAGTGAATATTCAGGGTTGCTCTCCCTTAAGGTTGACTGGTTTGATCTCCTTGCTGTTCGAGGGACTTTCAGGCATCTTCTGCAGTACCACAGTTTGAAGGCATCAATTCTTTGGCACTCTGCCTTCTTTATTGTCCCGCTCTTACAATTGTACATGACCACTGGGAAGACCATAGTCTTGACTGTAGGGACCTTTGTTGGCAGAGTAATGTCTCTGCTTTGCAACATCCTGTCTGGGTTTGTGATCGCTTTCCTTCCAAGAAGCAGTCGTTTCTGATTTCATGTCTGCAGTCACCGTCTGCACTGATTTTGGAGCACAAGAGATCTGTCACTTCTACCTTTTCCCCTTCTATTTGCCATGCAGTACATGGGGCCGGATGCCATGATCTTAGTTGTTTTTAATATTTAGTCTTAACCGGCTCTTTTAACTCTCTTCTGTCACCCTCATCAAGAGGCTCTTTAGTTCCTTCTCAGTTTCTGCTATTAGAGTGTTATCATTCGCATATCGGAGGTTGTTGATGTTTCTCCCGTGTATCTTGATTCCAGCTTGTAACTCATCCAGCGTGACATTTCTCATGATGTGCTCAGGGTATAAGTTAAACAGCAGGGTGACAGCAGACATCCTTGTCGTACTCCTTTCTTGATCTTGAATCAATCATTTGTTCCATACAGGGTTCCAATTGTTGCTTTTTTATCCACATAGGGGTTTCTCAGGAGATGGGTAAGATGGTTTGGTATTCACATCTGTCTAAGAGCTTTCCACAGTTTGTTCATGATCTACACAGTCAAAGGTTTTAGTAGTTGATCAAAGAGAGATAGTTGTTTTTCTGAAATTCCTTTGCTTTTTCAGCAAATGTTGGAAATCTGATCTCTAGTTCCTCTTCCTTTTCTAAACCCAGCTTGGACATCTGGCAAGTATACTGGGGTGGTTTGCCATTCCCTCCTCCAGGGGACCACATTTTGTCAGAACTCTCTGCTATGACCCATCCATCTTTGGTGGCCCTGCATGGCATAGCTAATAATTTGATTGACTTATGCCAGCCCCTTTACTACAACAAGGCAGTGATCCTTGAAGGCGCAGACAGTGTTATAGACAGCCACATTTCTGTTTCATGTCCTTGGATATCAATATTTCCTGTCCTAGATGTAGACTTGGGATAATATTCCTCCTCTCTTTAGGTAGAATCAGTAATTCTGATTCAGGTAAGAAAACTCACAGTTGCAGAAAAATATTCATCTACAAAGATATGCATGACACAATTGTTTAATAGCAAATAAAAATAACTTAAATCCCAATATATAGAAATGGTTAGTTTGTAGTATTCACACAGAGGAATATTATACAACCAGTAGCACAAAGACAGTGTAGTGATATATACATATGCTCATATGTTAAAGCAAAGGCAGAATACAAAACTGGAAGTGAATATAGTGACACAATTACATATGCATTCCCATGCGCCATCAGCCTCACCAGCCTAAAATATGATTGGATATTACTTGTATATGCCAACCAACTGGCCAGCAAGCAAGCCCTTACACTCTCTTAGAGCTTCTTGTGATTGGATCTATTCATGCTCTGTAACAGGTCCTTCTCTGGCCTTTGTTCACATCTTTGTGTCTTGACCTTGCTGCTTAATGGATGTTGTGAGATCTCCGCAGGGGCTGGCTGCCCTCTCATGACTACTGTGGGCTCCAGTCTTGGAGTGGGGCTCTTCTCTTCCTAACACCCCACAGGACCGTGCCTTTAGATGTAAGCGAAGCCATCAGACTCCCAAGAGTCTTCTCCAATGCCACACCTATGAAGTGACGGAGAGCCAATTAGGAAGACATATCCTACCTGCCAGGATTGACTCTTCCAATTTCTTTGTGACTGCATGTTTGCCTGAGAATACACCATATCCTAAAGATAAATTTGATCATAGAGTAAAACAAATGTAGATTTAGGAGACAAGATATTTTCTAATTTTGCAAAGGTACAATCCTGCCAGTAGAACTTTTAACTCTACCAAGAACCCCCATCCCCTCAATCTGATGCAGGTTTCCCAACGACAATGGAAAGGCACCAACCAAATCTCTGATTAACTAAAAGGCTTAGAAAATAGACCCTTTCAAAATGAAAATTCCCTTAAGTTTTCCCTTAAGGGAAATATCTCTTTTCTACACTAAGGTAAGGTAAGGTAAAGTCGCTCAGTCGTGTCCGACTCTTTGCGACCCCATGGACTTTTCCGTCTATGGGATTATCCAGGCAAGAATACTGGAGTGGATTGCCATTTCCTTCTCCAGGGGATCTTCCCGACCCAGGGATTGAACCCGGTCTCCCGCATTGGAGGCAGACGCTTTAACCTCTGAGTGAATTGCCTACAATTTCTGATTTATTATTCAAAATAAAATAAGTTACAGTCTGATCACTTGTGTACTGTGATTATATCTAGGAAGGAAAGTGATGACAAACCAGTGAAAGTAGAAAGTGCTAGTCTCTCAGTTTTGTCTGACTCTTGCAACCCCATGGAATGTAACTGACCAGACTCCTCTGTCCATGGGGATTCTCCAGGCAAGAATGCTGGAGTTGGTAGCCATTCCTGTGTCCAGAGGATCTTCCCAACTCAGGGATCAAACTCAGGTCTCCTGCATTGCAGGCAGATTCTTTACAGTCTGAGACACTAGACAGCTTATTAGAAAGTGGAAATATCACTTTGCCAGTGAAGGTCTGTATAGTCAAACCCATGGTTTCTCCAGTAGTCATGTATGGGTGTGAGAGTAGGACCATAAAGAAGACTGAGTGCTGAGGAACTGATGCTTTCGCATTGTAGTGCTGGAGAAGACTCTTGAGAGTCTCTTGGACAGCAAGGAGATCAAATCAGGCAATCCTGAAGGAAATCAACCCTGAATATTCATTAGAAGGACTGATGCTGAAGCTGAAGCTCTTATACTTTGGCCACCTGATGCTAGGAGCTCACTCATTGGAAAAGAGCCTGATGCTGGGAAAGACGGAAGGGAGAAGTAGAAGGGAGCAGCAGAGAATGAGTTGGTTAAATAGCATCACCGACTCAATGGACATGAATTTGAAAAAACTCTGGAAGATAGTGAAGGACAGGGGAGCCTGGCATGCTGCTGTCCATGGGGTCACAAAGAGTTGTACATGACTTAGTGACTGAACAACGATGTGATCATACTTTTTTTAGTGTGTTGAACAGGTATTATGAAAAAATAATTTTAAAAAATCTATGTTGGAGTGTACTTTCACTGCTGTAAATATTTAATAGTTATTTGGCCGATTAACTTATTAATGACTTGAACATCAGTGATTTGATAGTTTTAATTTTAATAAAAATTTTAATTCTGAAGAAAACCACATGCTTCTATTTGTAAAGTTATATCTGTAAGAATTTTAGTCAGAATTTGTAGCAGTTAAAAAAAAGAGTTGAAAAATTCTAGAAAGTAGCAAGCATGATAAGATCTCTCCCATCATTAGCTTAGAAGATGATTAACTGTTAATTTTTGTGTGTATTTCTGTTTTGATGATGGAGAAGAGCTTTATCCAAATGAAGTGAACTACCAAACTGTTGAATGTAATATGTTAAAGTACAAACCCATGGGTAATTCTATAGCATGGACTCTGAGGTCATCACAAGTTTACAGTATTAATGAGATTATTATATTATGTTATTATGTGTGATAACATTTTATGTATTGAGTTTAAGTAATCATCTGAGCTCTAACTTTTCAGCCAATTAATAATTTATTTCGAACCCAGATCCCTTTGATTGTGGTAAAAGGTGGCAAGAAACTTTAATTCACTTTTAAGTGCAAAAATACTTAAATAAATTGAGCTTATTAATGGAATCTTGTGATTGAAAATGCCAGGAGGTCAGTTAAGTAGTTTTAGAGGATTTCTGTGAGTTAAAACATATCTCCAAGTAATGTAATGAATTTTCACTTTATAGGATTAAAGCATTGTTGAATTAACTGTTTATCCTTTAAATTAGTCTGGATTTTATGATTTCTTAGATTTTACAAAAGCCACTATATATTTTTGAAAGCACAATTTCTTAATATAGATTTGATGAGAAAATCTTTATCATCCTTTTTTCTGGACTCATATAAAACTTTGGAGATATTTTATTTCAATTTTCATTTCTTTTACTAATGTGATGTTTCTTTGCTAAATGTTATGGAAAGTATATAAATCACATAGTTTTGTATGTTGAGATTCAATTCAAATGGGTATCTTTTGGCTACAGTGAAATAGCTTTTTCATAAATGCTATAAATACAGCGGTTAGAATCACATCTGGAACAGTGTGATCTTCCAATTCATTTGAGGTATTTTGAAACAATGTGCTCTTGGATTCTTATCCCTTCCATCAGTTGAAATGTCAGCTTTATAATCATTTCTTAATTTCACTTGCTCACTTTCTTTTTCAGTATGTAACTTATTCATTCTTTTTACTGACCTTGATAAATGGTTCTCTTTGTAATAAGAACAAAGTAACTGTGCCCTGTAACTTGATAATTATCAGGAAAGGAGATCAAAGAAGGAATAGCTAATTTCATGTCTTCTTCTTTCTCTAAATCTTCTGTGTTCTTTGATGTCACTCCTTATGGGCCAGAAAAGAAAGACTACCTTAAGTGTGGGGGTACAGGTCAGTAAACATAGTTTCTGAACTCAGACAAAGGACATCTTTTAAGATACAAATTGAGTTTTCCTTTAATTATACTTAAAGAGGTTAACTGCATTTTTTTTTTCTATCAAGCAAATAGCAAACAGGTCAAATTGAAATTGTTTCCATTGAAATTCACATAATCTTTGTATTTCAATATTGAATTTGCCTATGTTAATTAGCCAAGGACAACTCCACTTCTTACAGAATAAATAGATTAGTCCAAAAACTATAATCCTTGCCTGCAATTTATGATTATCTCTGCATAGAGAGTTAGCAAAAGGAGTAAGTTTGTTGTCTTGGATTTTTTTTTCCTAGGTACATTCTTATGTGTTAGGTAGCTATCATTTCTGCTGGATAGTTTCTGTTAATTAAAGTTTATAATCCCAGAAAATGAAGCCTGGTGCATTCATGTCTTGAGTCATTACTGCTTTCTCTAACTTTTGCCTAATGAGGTCTACTGCCTCTGAAATGCCTCATGACTTAGTGTTCAGAGAGACTGTCTGTCTAAAACAGAGAGCAGGAAGCTCAAGAGACACCTTTTCCACCTCCTGGTGAAAGACAGCATTCTCTTCTTCTGCTTAGAAATAATCTGTAGAAATGAAATTATATATCTAACATTCTATGACTAACCATTCCTCCTTCAGAGTTACTGTTTTTCCTGTTTCTAGTCTAATATCTCGTGTTAAACAATGAAGCAGATAACACTAGTGTTTGGTTTAACGGGTGGTTTCTGAAAAGCCTCATCATTCATCAAATTTTTTTAAAAATTATGGTTCCCAAGGCCATTCACAAGTATACGTTAAAACCATTTCTTATTGTAAAGATTAATTGTAGTAATTTCATTGTCTGGAGATTAGATAGAGACCTTCAAAAACTCCTTTTGATGAAATAAGTAATAAAATATAGAAACAGTTCTGTGGTTTAATATTTATGTGACTGTGCTAAAGTTTTTACATGAATTTGAAAACTTTTAATGGATATTTTCAGAGTGAAAATATGCCAATACTTTCGGCACACTTATAAACCCCTCTTGTCTTCAGTCTTACAGCCTGCGTCCAATAAAGTTCTATATCTCCTGAAGGACCACTGTGATTTACTGGCTTAATGAAGCAAGTTGGAAAAAGTTTTGTACAGCACCTTTGCTGTGCTCTGTGTGCTTTATAAAGTTGCAAAGTATGTTCCAATTTTAAATAAAGTTTCAATGATGGATTTATTTCTAGCATGGGTGAAACTGGACCTCAGGGAATAGTTACATGAGTGCCTTACACACACACACACACCAGCTCCATCACCTCTGTTAGATCACGTTAACTGCTTCAAGGAGACAATACTTCAAGCAGTGATGAACAAAGTATTAATTTCCTTTTTTGGAAATTTGCCAGATATCATCGTCAACATAATTGTTTGGGGAATGGGTTAAGAGTTTGATGATTAGCATTTTCTTATACAGAAGATTTCTAAAAAACAGATCCATTCCCTATTATGCAGATTTTCTCAATATACAATTTTCACAGCCAGACCATTAGTGTTGGATGCTGAAGAACTCTGATTTTCCTCACTAAGATCAATGTCTAAAGGAAAAACTTAGAAGTATAATTTTTGATTTACAGAAAGGAAATAAGGAGAGAATAATATCCAAATCTGTTTGGTGTTTAAATAGGGGAGATGACGCTGGCAAATGTCTTCCAGTAAGCGTGAGTAGCAGTAAATCTTTTCCTTTTGTGTTTTTCATTTTGATTTTAAAATACTGCTTTCCAAGCTCTTATTTGTAGCTTAAACGGTACATTTTAAAGATACTTTATTTTATTAATTTCTAAATTTATTTTCTTAATATATATTGTTATTATATCCTGGTACTGTTAAGAGCTAAGTGTCAGAAAATGTTAAGTCTCTAAGATAACCTGTTGTTGCTTAGTTGCTAAGACGTGTCTGACTCTTTTTTTGTGACTCCATGGACTGTAGCCACCAGGCGTCCTTGTTCATGGCATTTCCCCGGCAGAAATACTTTTGAGTGGGTTGCCATTTCCTTCTCCAGGGCATCTTCCTGACTCAGGGATCTAACCCATGTCTCCTGCATTGCAGGTGGATTCTTTACCCCTGAGCCACTGAGGAAACCTCAAGATAACCTCTTAAGTTTATGAAGATACTTGAATGATCTGGCTAGAGAAAAACTCGAAGTGTATTGCTAAAGTATAACTTTTTAAAAAGATAAAATCACAGTTCTTATATAAAGATAAACTGAACATATTTCAGAGATTTTATTTGACTCAATGAGTAAACCAATAAGAAGCTATAACTGGTTCAAAGGAGAATTTACAGAAACATGTATCTGAGCAATAGAGAAAGCAAAAATGAATGTACAAGTAGAGGCAACAGTGCTCTGTCCATGAGGCAATAATGAATTGCATTTCACAGGTCTCATTTTTAAGTTGCCTTTCTATAGAGAGGAGTGATCTGACATAGTTTCAGTAATTTACAGGGTTGTCAAATAGCTCCAGAACAATGAAAGGCAGAAGTTACCAAGAAAGATGCACCAAACGGCATTCAGCAGTCTTTTTGCCCTTTTAAAGCCTTTCCCAACTTTTCCTGAAAGTAATTAAGCTGTTGACATGTCATCTTCCCAGGAGCTCTCTCATTAGGTGAAAGTCATGCATTTTTTTCTGTTATTTTTTATGAGAAAATATCTGGCAAAAATAGTTCAATTAGATTCAAACCAATAATTTTAGGGCAGCTATTAAGAACTATGATTCTTCAAACGCTAGAGTACACTTGCTGCAACCAGAGGCCATTTAACCTCCTGAAATCAGCGAGGTCTGACATGTTATGTGCTCTGTGTAAATTATAAAGTGCGTGTGAATGTTGGTGGAAGTGTTAACTTGGGTGGATCAGAGAGGGTAGCCTTTAATGATATTAAACTTTTGACTTCACTGCACCCAAAAGGGATCTTTGGGTAAAAAAAATGATCTTTTATCATCCATATCTGATTTTCCTCCTGTGTAACTACTGCAGTTGAGGAGACAACTTTTCCTTTGTGAAGGTAGTCAAGTGGTACCTCAAATATATACACAAATTGTAATGCAAAGGTATTCCAAGTGGAGAATTTCTAGATCCAAGATACTATACCTACTCTGAAGATGTAGAAAAAAATGTAATGAATGAAAAAAATGTTTTAAAGGTCAAAAATGGAAAGTGGGAAACTCAGAAACTCAGGTTGAGGAATACTGTGCCCAAACTGGGATCTTACAAGTATGGGCATGTCTGAAAACCAGTGGATGAGGCTGCCAGTGAACCTGATGAATATAATAGAGCAAGAATTTAGGGGAATTAAAGACCACAGCCTTGTATCTTCTCACAAGAGAGGGAAATTTGAACACATCCTGAAAGAGTTTAGTAAAAGTCAATAATTACGTAGTTTTTAGTATGCTTAATATCAAAATTTATTATAGCAAACTTTAACCATGCTCTTTTTTTGTAACAAAGTTTGAAAGCTTCCTATAGTCACTTTACTGAGCTCAGAGACTTACAAAGTAGCAAATATAATAATTGAGTCCTGTCCTACTCATTAGTAGGGACAGATGATTCCCCAGGACTACTGAGAGATGTTCCTAGTAATAAAAATTACAATAAAAAATCACTGGTGTTTTAAGATATGCTTCTGAGGAAAAGTCTTTCATTTTAAAAGATAAAAAGCCTCTAACATGTCCTATTCACCAGAATCTAAATTTTCTTATGCTTGCTGCTAGAGTGTCCTAAACACAAATACTTGGGATCTCTTTCCTTACTGGCATGCAATAAACTACCAAAATGAATAAAATAGAAGTAGTTAAGAAATCAATTTTGACTCCTTCTAAACTAATGACATCAATAAATCTTATTTATGTAAAATAAAATTGTACATACTGATTATTATACTCTTCCTCTTTATAAAGCTATGCTGCTGTTGTCCCTAAGTTGTTGGCTAAGTATTGTGGAGGCACTTTGGTCCAGCACGGAGATTGATTTCTATTTCTCAGACTGTCATTTCCTAACTTTGCAATGTTCTTCTTGACTGGACAGGATACAAGTTCTAGATAAAGGTTTTTGGGTTTTTTTTTTTAATAAACTTTTCATTTTCTAATACAAAAGAAAGAATACAAGATTAAAGATAAACATTTTTGCAAACAGATTTCCTGAAAATTTGAGTATGTTTGAGCACTGAAGATATGGCTATAGAATTAATAGACTCAGTTAAAAATTGTCTCTTGTTAAAAAGATAGTTGATAAGAATCGATTAAATATATGTGAGATTTGAATCTGCAGGTGTATTGTAACCTAAAAAAGAGACCTTTGCACGTATGTTGCTGATGGACTTTAAGGAATTAAAGGAAATAGAGATATTTTCTACACCTCAGGAAAAAAGCTGATAATATTTTCAGTTTTTAACTAAAATATCACCTATGTAAGATTCTTCTTTCCTCTTGAGGTAATGTTAAAATAAGTGTTCTGGTTGATTGGTAATATAGAAAATGAAATAATTTACCTTCGATTTGGGAAGAGAATCCTCTCTAGTGAATATAAGTGGCAAATAGAAAAGTCTCTGTAGCATAAAAGTGATTGGATACTCTATTCAGAGTTGGGAGTCATCTGTTGGATGCTGTCTTGCTACTTGTTAACCATTTATCCTTAGGAATATTGTGAAATGGTATCCTCTATCCTCATATTTGAAGTGAAGTCAGTGATACCACCATAGGATAGTTAGGGGTAAATTAAATACAACCTGACTTCATTTCTAGCATATAAGAAGCATTCACTAAGTATTTATTGCCTTACTTCGTTCTAAAATCTGGCTGGAATGGCCCATGAAATAATTCAGTTTGTTTTTTTTGGTACTGTGAGAGCCATCTTCCTGTATCACCACAGCACAGAGGTACCACTTCCTATCATATTACTAAACAGAGGCATATGCTAGCATTCTTGGATGATGCTAATATATCTGGGTGAAATAGTGAAAGCTACAAAGATGTGTAATTTGAAAAAAGCCTCTCAACTGATTCTGCTATGATTCTTTTTAATTGGAAAGTTAGCATAATTACACATTTTTTTCCAAAGTACATTGATGACAAGAAGAGAGCCTGTGAATGAATTGCACAATTTGTCTGACTCTAGAAATATACACAGTGTAATTGTCACATTATTATTGTGGATTATAAATTAATCGCTCATCATCTTCAGGTGAGCTATTAAGATTAAAGCCGGTAGACTTGAGGACTCAGAGCATCAAGATGGTGTGGCCAGGGAACTGATTTTTTTCTTTCACTTATTTTAATCTACTTTTTTGCCCAGAAATGGACTATACTTTTCCCTTGAAATTTGCGCTGTCCAATCTGCCAGCCATCTCAAACCAAAGATAGTCTTAGGCATAGTTTTAAAAACAAATGACATCCCATCAGTGGAATGAGAAGTCCTTTCTTGAAGACTACTTACTGGTTTTAACAAAAGGGGAAAAAGTTTAATAATAGAGATTGGACTTATAAGTATGTTGTTTTTCTTGGGCACATTGTATATGCTGAAAAGTTAATGCTATTTTTAAAGTTAATTCATGATAATTGAACTGAAGTGCTGGGAAAGTGCTGTTAGAGAGTTTATTTATGAACCTTGTGCCCTCTTTGTGAATTCAGTAAAAGCACTGCTCCAGGAAAGAAAGGAGAGTGAGCTGACTGCATGGTGTGCACTTAGTCATATGTGCCTCCTTCTCCTCGAAAGTATCTGTTTTTCTAAGTGCTGCTTTTCTTTTAATCCATCCACCTCATTGAGTCAGCAGGCCTGCTAGCCCCATTATCACTCTATTTCAAGTTCGGGAAGGGCTGCTAAAATGTATTTTGGTAGCGATTCACTGCAAATCACTTTTGTTGCTCTGAGGTGTAGATCAGAGTGGACAAGATGAATTAGGGGGAGAAGAATGTGTGGGGACCAGTGAATTAAATAAACTACTGTTTGGATGATCACATTGACAAGTATTTTAAGTAAATACAATTCCCAGTCTTTGTTGGGCTGTGGGATATTGTTTTCTCCTGAGTGCTGCTGGGGGCGAATCCTTCGTAGGAAGCGTTACACGTTTCCCCAGCAATTCCATTTTATAATGAATGGCTAAAACTTGGTAACAACTTTTATCTTCAACCGTAGCAGGTTAATTGGACTATGCTCTATTGAAACACTGGGATACCAAGAGAGCATTAAAATGGTCATTTCAGGTGATATTTAATTAAATCCCTGATAAGTTACATGAAAACAAAGAGTAAAAGACCATATGGTAGTTTTTGTTCCTTTAAAAAAATATTTATGTAAAAAAAATGAGACAACTAGAATATGCTGATAATAGTAACAGTAACTTTTTGGTGATGAGATTTGACATTTCCTTTCTTGCTTTCCTCATTGCCTTCAACAAGTATGAATTATAAGAAATTATAATAAAGTTACGGAGAAGGCAATGGCATCCCACTCCAGTACTTTTGCCTGGAAAATCCCATGGACAGATGAGCCTGGTAGTCTGCAGTCCATGGGGTTGCTGAGGGTCGGGCACGACTGAGCGACTTCACTTTCACTTTTCACTTTCATGCATTGGAGAAGGAAATGGCAACCCACTCCAGTGTTCTTGCCTGGAGAATCCCAGGGATGGGGAAGCCTGGAGGGCTGCCGTCTATGGGGTTGCACAGAGTCAGACACGACTGAAGTGACTTAGCAGTAGCAGCATAATAAATTTATAAGAAAATTATAAACAAATAACTTTTAAAAAGAGTATGTACACGTCAAAGAAATCATGCTTGTAAGCAAAAAGAAATTAGAAAGCAGGAAAGGCTGATTACAGTATTTTCTAATTAATTACCTAACTGTATTATTACACTTTTCCTAAGAATTGAGCCTTCTAGAAGCCCCTTTGCAAATAAAATGATATTAAAGGAGAAACATATATCGACCAAGAACATATAGTTGTGAAAGAAGTGTAGAAACAGTATCAATGTGTAAAGTCAAAAAATAATTGAATCCACAGTTGATTCATATCCTGAAAACAAAATCAGATGGCAATCTTTAGAGGTGATAAATTAGAGTATGTTATTGTGTGTAAAACTGTTTTAAAAGATTTGTAATGCAAAATATTTATAATAAAAATTATTTCATGAACCAACAATATCATGCAAGCAAAGACAACTTCAGCTTGTTGGGGAATTGGCTGAGGTGTTCACAGCACTGCAGTTTAAAAATGGTTAATCTGAGTTGGTCTGGAGGTGATGGAAAGAACAAGGAGTCAGAATGGCTTTCTGTTCATTTCATTGGATTGTGTGACTTCTTTGGACCTTGAGCTTCTAATCTGAAAATTGGAGAAAATAATAATAAATAACTATTAAAGTTGTTAAATAAAAAACATTTTTAAGGTGCCTAGGGAAATACTTGCCAGAAAGCAGTGATTCAATGAATATTAGCTCTGTACTTGAATTTGGAGTCTCCCTTGGTGATTCAAATTTAATTATTGAAAAGGCTAATGGCTTCAAAAGTAGCCATTTTAGAGAGTGAATTCACAGCAGGGAGAAAAAACTCAAGCAGTTATTCTTTCACAGAACTCCAAGAACAGGTCTTGGGCTAATTTATTCAATTTAGTACCAAATGGCCATGGAACAGCAATTTTTAAATTTCTATCATTTGTTTGGGTTCATATTTGACTTTGATAAGTTCACAAGTGCAGAGATTCTTTCAGCTTGAGAACAAGTTGAATTTTCATCATAGAAACTTCATATCCAGCAGGTTGATTGGAGCCATTCTAAGGGAGAGATCAGAAGCAGAATAACAAGGTGGTGGCAATTAAAGACCCAACTGTTGAGTAAGGAAATTAGGTTGAATTTCATCATTGTGAAACCTATTTGACTTCCATCATCCTTACAACATATTAAACCTAGACAGTGTATTAAAAAGCAGAGACATCACTTTGCCAACCAAAGTCCATACAGTCAAAGCTATGGTTTTTCCAGTGGTTGTGTATGGATGTGAGCATTGGACCATAAAGAAGACTGAACTCCAAATAATTGATACTTTCAAATTGTGGTGCTGGAGAAGACTCTTTGAGAGTCCCTTTGGCCACCTGATGTGAAGAGCTGACTCATTGGAAAAGCCCCTGATGCTGGGAAAGATTGAAGGCAAAAGGAAAAGGGGGCAGCAGAGGATGAAATGTTTGGATAGACTCAGTGGACATGAATCTGAGCAAAGTCTAGGAGATAGTGAAGGACAAGGAAGCCTGGAGTGCTGCAGTCCATGGGGTCGCAAAGAGTTGGACATGACTTATTGACTGAACAACAACAACAAAAATTCTTACATCGAGAAAAAAAATCATGTCTAACTTTTCAAAAGAATAATTTTTGTACAGGAAAGGAAATGCTAAAACAGCTTTATGAAATTACATCCTCTGAAGTGTTGTATAAAACAGTACTCTCTCTGACGTAATTTGCCTTTAAACCATTCAGAAGAGTCTGAATGGTGATTGTTACCCAAGTGTTTATCTAAAAAATTCAGTGATGGGGCAGTATCTGTACCTGGTGAAGTCTCTGATGAAACATCTGTTGAGCTAAGAAGACATGGAGGTGAAGGCTTTTTCTGGGGTCACAGTGATACCACAGTTAAATCCAGCTTGTAAAAAGCAGAGACTTACTGGTTTGCTATCATACACCTTGGAGTCCATTTTGTTTTAAAACCATTGCAGCCTAGATTTTTTTTCCCCTAGATTTCTTTTACCTGTTTTCAAGTTGCAATAATTCTGAAATAATCATTCACCAATCACAACACAAAATAGGGTGCCCACTTTCACCGCT
Source organism: Aepyceros melampus (assembly GCA_006408695.1). Lineage (NCBI taxonomy): Eukaryota > Metazoa > Chordata > Mammalia > Artiodactyla > Bovidae > Aepyceros > Aepyceros melampus. Next base: position 79,734 of record SJXQ01011117.1, on the reverse strand, counting down.
ACTATTCAACATAGTTCTGGAAGTTTTGGCCACAGCAATCAGAGCAGAAAAAGAAATANCCATATGATTATCTCAATAGATGCAGAGAAGGCTTTCGACAAAATTCAACATCCATTTATGATAAAAACTCTCCAGAAAGCAGGAATAGAAGGAACATACCTCAACATAATAAAAGCTATATATGACAAACCCACAGCAAACATTCTCCTCAATGGTGAAAAATTGAAAGCATTTCCCCTAAAGTCAGGAACAAGACAAGGGTGCCCACTTTCACCACTACTATTCAACATAGTTCTGGAAGTTTTGGCCACAGCAATCAGAGCAGAAAAAGAAATAAAAGGAATCCAGATTGGAAAAGAAGAAGTAAAGCTCTCACTGTTTGCAGATGACATGATCCTCTACATAGAAAACCCTAAAGACTCCACCAGAAAATTATTAGAGCTAATCAATGAATATAGTAAAGTTGCAGGATATAAAATCAACACACAGAAATCCCTTGCATTTCTATACACTAATAATGAGAAAGTAGAAAAAGAAATTAAGGAATCAATTTCGTTCACTACTGCAACGAAAAGAATAAAATACTTAGGAATATACCTATCTAAAGAAACTAAAGACCTATGCATAGAAAATTATAAAACACTGATGAAAGAAATCAAAGAGAAAGTCACTCTTTAAAAAAACTGAAATAAGTATGCAAAAATTCAATTGGTGTGAGTATATGTACATAAATATACAAGACAGGTAAGGTTTTAGAGACAGAGGTTGGACATCAAATGTTGTATTATCAACAGTTTATTCAATTTAGGTCTAAGTGGCATCATGGTGGGTCATGTGACCCTTGACAAGATCAAGAAAGAAATGTTATCTTTAAGGAGTTGTCTTGCAGATGCTGGGATAATGTTGTTCTTAGCTAAGCAGTTGATCCTGTCAATGGGGAGGTTTGCTTGTGCCTAATGCAGATACACCATGCCAATCAGTTCCGTTCAGTTCAGTCGCTCAGTCGTGTAATGTGTAGATGAGTACTAAAAATTTTAAAGTAGAAAACTTTTAATTTTTTATTCTTTTATTTCACCACAATCAGAAACATGACTCATCTTAGTCAACACAAATGCAAAAATGTAATGTGTGTGCAATTATAAAATGTTAAAGTCATGTTTGAAACAATTGTAATCATTTGTTCTTGATAATGAAAAGTCATAATCACTCATTTTGACACACAATGATGGGTTCTTTTTATAGATCACTCAGATGTTCTAGAACTTAAGGAGCTGAAGTTAAATGACTTACATTTAAATGCCATTTCTAAATCATAGAACTGTTCAGATTTTTTGATCAATGTTAACAATGAAACACTAATCCATGTTAGATATTTAAAATGTGTCAATTTTAAAAGCTGAATTGAACAGAAAAGTTATTTAGAAATCAAGCAAGTCTTTCTCAAAGTTGAAGAAAAAATAAACGTCTCTTAAGAATGAAACATGTATAATATCATATATGCAATGAATTGCCATTCCAGGTTCAATGCATGATATTGGACATTTAAATGCCATTTCTAAATCATAGAACTGTTCAGATTTTTTGATCAATGTTAACAATGAAACACTAATCCATGTTAGATATTTAAAATGTGTCAATTTTAAAAGCTGAATTGAACAGAAAAGTTATTTAGAAATCAAGCAAGTCTTTCTCAAAGTTGAAGAAAAAATAAACGTCTCTTAAGAATGAAACATGTATAATATCATATATGCAATGAATTGCCATTCCAGGTTCAATGCATGATATTGGATGTTTGGGGGTGGTGAACTGGGACGACCCAGAGGGATGGTACAGGGAGGGAGGAGGGAGGGTGGTTCAGAATGGGGAACACATGTATACCTGTGGCAGATTCATGTTGATGTATGGCAAAACCAATACAATATTGTAAAGTAACTAACCTCCAATTAAAATTAATAAATTTAAATTAAAAATGCTGTTATATTTTTATTATATGGTAATACATGCAGATAGTTGTATTTGCTATGATATAGGGTTAATTAAATTATCTAGTGATATTGATTGATTATATATTTTAATATCTTTGCAAATTTAAATTGCCAATTAATCTTTCTGTGTGGATCACAATAAACTGTGGAAAATTCTGAAAGAGATGGGAATACCAGACCACCTGACCTGCCTCTTGAGAAACCTGCATGCAGGTCAGGAAGCAACAGTTAGAACTGGACATGGAACAACAGACTGGTTCCAAATAGGAAAAGGAGTATATCAAGGCTGTATATTGTCACCCTGCTTATTTAACTTATATGCAGAGTGCATCATGAGAAACACTGGACTGGAAGAAACACAAGCTGGAATCAAGATTGCTGGGAGAAATATCAATAACCTCAGATATGCAGATGACACCACCCTTATGGCAGAAAGTGAAGAGGAGCTAAAAAGCCTCTTGTTGAAAGTGAAAGAGGAGAGTGAAAAAGTTGGCTTAAAGCTCAACATTCAGAAAACGAAGATCATGGCAACATCATGAGAAATGCTGGACTGGAAGAAACACAAGCTGGAATCAAGATTGCTGGGAGAAATATCAATAATCTCAGATATGCAGATGACACCACCCTTATGGCAGAAAGTGAGGAGGAGCTAAAAAGCCTCTTGTTGAAAGTGAAAGAGGAGAGTGGAAAAGTTGGCTTAAAGCTCAACATTCAGAAAACGAAGATCATGGCATCTGGCCCCATCACTTCATGGGAAATAGATGGGGAAACAGTAGAAACAGTGTCAGACTTTGTTTTTCTGGGCTCCAAAATCACTGCAGATGGTGACTGCAGCCATGAAATTAAAAGGTGCTTACTCCTTGGAAGAAAAGTTATGACCAACCTAGATAGTATATTCAAAAGCAGAGACATTACTTTGCTGACTAAGGTCCGTCTAGTCAAGGCTATGGTTTTTCCTGTGGTCATGTATGGACGTGAGAGTTGGACTGTGAAGAAGGCTGAGTGCTGAAGAATGGATGCTTTTGAACTGTGGTGTTGGAGAAGACTCTTGAGAGTCCCTTGGACTGCAAGGAGATCCAACCAGTCCATTCTGAGGGAGATCCACCCTGGGATTTCTTTGGAAGGAATGATGCTAAAGCTGAAGCTCCAGTACTTTGGCCACCTTATGCGAAGAGTTGACTCATTGGAAAAGACCCTGATGCTGGGAGGGATTGGGGGCAGGAGGAGAAGGGGACGACCGAGAATGAGATGGCTGGATGGCATCATGGACTCAATGGACGTGAGTCTGGGTGAACTCCGGGAGTTGGTGATGGACAGGGAGGCCTGGCGTATTGCGATTCATGGGGTCGCAAGGAGTAGGACATGACTGAGCGACTGAACTGACTGAACTGTTCAACTACTCACGTGGGAAAAAATTCATAGGCTCTCATCACATTGTCCAAGTGAGAGGCAGTGGGGTAAGGGGAGAGACACATTTATTATTTACTATGAAGTAATCACTAAGAAATTTCTCTGATTTCATTTATATTGAGGGTAAAATTTTAAATAAAAACCCAATATATATGTTGAACAGCTACTCTGATGCACTGATCAAACCTTACTACAAATTTATGAAGTACTTATTACCCTCAGTTTTTATAAGCTAAAATTTGAATTGGAAACTTAGTATTTAAAGCAAGTAATATAGCTATTAATAACTTTATGACCCTTTGTTCATGTCCTTATTTATTTCACAGAAGTATATTTTTCCTAGGTATGTCAGCCTTAATCTAACACACCCTGCTTTTGAAGAACTAAGAATACTTTGGATTATCTGTAATACTATCAACTTTTTTTGAAAAGTTACTTCAGTATATCTGTAAGCACCTAAAACAGAGCTAGGCATATGCCTACATTCAATGGACTGGTCTAGATCATGCTTGTAAAAGTATCAGGAGAGAAAACTGCTGATCAGCAGCACTGCCAGATATTATGTAGACAAATCACCACCATGGCTAATTTGCTAGTCCTCCATGCCCCATAATATGGAATGTGATGAAAGTTTATGAAAAGTTTTATGCTATATAATAAACCATGACATAATCAGAAATATACTAAACCAGTTCAGTCTCCTTCTATTTTCTTAACTGCATGAAATGCTAAGATCATGTTCTAATAACTTTTGCTTTCCGAGTGTTTGACAAGTTGCAGATTTAAAACTTGATTATATATATATATATATATATATATATATATATAATTTTTTCATATTTAATGTTGGATACATTATTCAGAATGGGACATGGCTACAATAATAAAACATCCCAAGTCTCAGCTGCTTCACATTGCAAAAGTCTTTTTAAAAACACTTTCTCACTTCATTGAATTATTTGATATATTATTGCATAGAGTCTACAACGTGCTGACTTGATACACTTTAATTCAGTATGATTGCCATTGTAGCAGTAGCTAGCACTTCTGTAACTTTATATAGTTGTTTTTGTGTGTGTGTGTGTGGTGGGAATAATTTAGATTGAGTATCTTAGAAAGTTTGATGTCTATAATACAATATTGTTGTCTATCCTGTATATACTTTTCTTTTCCCAACACATTATATGCCTACCAGAGCTCTGGTATAGGCTCTGTTACTCTTCATCCTCATTCCAAGATTTAGGCTCATGGAGCAGCTGGTGTCTGTAACATTTCCAGTAGCCATGGGAGAGAGAGAGCGTGGCAAATCGTACGCGGCTCTCGGAGCTTACAACCAGTGTCACATATACCATATCTCTGCTCATGTTTCATTGTCCAAACCAGTCACGTAACCATAGCTATTTATAAACAAAGGAAAAACACCACGCAACCGCTTACTCAGATGGACCAGAAATATTTGATAAAGAACTCTAAAACTCATCTTTTGATAAAGATGAAAAAGCCTGCCTCACTCTCTTCCCTGCATGTAAATATACTCACCCTCCCCAAAGGAAACAATCCATGTAGTCACATTTTCAAGCTTAAAATACAGAATCTCTAGATAATACCTGCTGCCTTTTCATCAAAGCCAGTTTGAATCCCTCTTGATCAATATGAAGTAAAAAGACAAGCCTGCTACATTACTTTCTACCATATGGCATGTTCATACTTTGACCCTATAATTTGGTCTTTAAGTTACAGGATGTTGAAGAGGGATTCCACTACTCCAGTAAATGAATGATATCTAAAGATATTCTAGACATAGATATGGTGACATATGGGATTTTGTGTCCCCCCCTCACACACACTTTATATAGAGAAGGTGATCAGAGCTTCCATCATATGAGGGATATGTGTGTGTGTCATGTTAACACCATGTTTAGTTGCTGGTGGTGGTAATCAGAATTTAAAATGTGGGTAAAAGAATGTGACGGGATGCTGAGATGAGATATGGTTGGACTATGCTGGATTAACTGCTGTTAAGTCAATATCACTGTCACCCCCTTTGATGGTCTTCTCTTCATTGCAGAAGAGACTAGCATCACATTCCCCAGAATCCTTCCAGAACGGTTTCCTGTGGAGTTAGAGTCTACCACTGACAGTCACCCATGTGAGCTTTGGAAAATAAAAGGGAAGAACATATAATTATTTAGCAGAGGCAGTTGCAGCCAGACACATGAGTAGGTATGAGCTGTGAAGTTTGCAAGTACTTCAGGGTGAACTTTTGCAAAGTCTGCACTTCGGTGCTCATGGCAGCTGGCATAGCTGATAAGGCCCCTTGGGAGTCACTCTCTAACTCATTGCAACTGTCTGAGACAAACATAGGGAGGGCACTTCTCAGAGGTATCTGAGTTCTGCAAAGGCTCCAACACAAGCTCCTGAGATCCACCACTTCCATTCAGCTGGCTAGGCAAGCTAGTGACAGCTTACTGCCTTTCTCTTTTCTGGTGTCCCACAACTGTAGATTCCTCTGATTCTATTATCAAAGACAGGTTGACCAGTTCTTGTTTTTCTAAACAAATACTGACTGATACCTGAGTCATACTGAACATCCTGTGGAAGACATTTGACATCAACCACAGACAGTGCAGGAGCAGCCGAGAGGACCTCCCCCACATTGTAGGTAAGGAGCAGCAGCTGTGCTTTGCTGGAGTAGCCGTGAAGAGATACCCTACGTCCAAGGTAAGAGAAACCCAAGTAAGATAGTAGGTGCTGCGAGAGGGCATCAGAGGGCACACAGACTGAAACCACAATCACAGACAAGTAGCCACTCTGATCACATGGACCACAGCTTTGTCCAACTGAATGAAACTAAACCATGCCCTGTGGGGCCACCCAAGACGGGCGGGTCATGGTGGAGGGGTCTGACAGAATGTGGATCACTGTAGAAGAGAATGGCAAACCAACTCAGTATTCTTGCCTTGAGAACCCCATGAACAGTATGAAAAGGTAAAAAGATAGGACACTGAAAGATGAACTACCCAGGTTGGTAGGTGCCAATATGCCACTGGAGATCAGTGGAGAAATAACTCCAGAAAGAATGAAGGGATGGAGCCAAAGCAAAAACAATACCCAGTTGTTGATGGGACTGGTGATAGAAGCAAGGTCTGATGCTGTAAAGAGCAATATTGCATAGGAGCCTGGACTGTCAGGTCCATGAATCAAGGCAAATTGGAAGTGGTCAAACAGGAGATGGCAAGAGTGAACATCGACATTCTAGGAATCAGCGAACCAAAATGGACTGGAATGGGTGAATTTAACTCAGATGACCATTATATCTACTGCTGTGGGCAGGAATCCCTTAGAAGAAAAGAAGTAGCATCATGGTCAACAAAAGAGTCTGAAATCAATCGCAAAAACAACAGAATGATCTCTGTTCATTTCCAAGGCAAACCATTCAATATCATGGTAAGCCAAGTCTATGCCCCAACCAGTAATGCTGAAGAAGTCGAAGTTGAATGGTTCTGTGAAGACCTACAAGACCTTTTAGAAGTAACACCCAAAAAAGATGTCAAGAAACATTTGGAGTAACAGTCAAATTTGGCCTTGGAGTACACAATGAAGCAGGGCAAAGGCTAATAGAGTTCTGCCAAGAGAATGCATTGGTCATAGCAAACAACCTCTTCCAGAAACACAAGAGAAGACTCTACACATGGACATCACCAGATGGTCACCACTGAAATCAGATTGATTATATTCTTTACAGCCAAAGATGGAGAAGCTGTATACAGTCAGCAAAAGCAAGACTGGGTACTGACTATGGCTCAGATCATGAACTCCTTATTGCCAAATTCAGACTTAAATTGAAGAAAGTCGGGGAAACCACTAGACCATTCAGGTATGACCTAAATCAAATCCATTATGACTATACAGTGCAAGTGAGAAACAGATTTAAGGGACTAGATCTGATAGACAGAATGCTTGATGAACCATGATAGAGGTTTGTGACATTGTACAGAGACAGGGATCAGGACCATCCCTAAGAAAAATAAATGCAGAAAAGCAAAATGGCTGTCTGAGGAGGCCTTATAAATAGCTGTGAAAAGAAGAAAAGTCAAAAGCAAAGAAGAGCAAAGATATACCCATTTGAACGCAGAGTTCCAAAGAATAGCAAGGAGAGATAAGAAAATCTTCCTCAGTGATTAATGCAAAGAAATAGAGGAAAACAATAGAATGGGAAAGACTAGAGATCTCTTCAAGAAAATTAGAGATACCAAGAGAACATTTCATGCAAAGATGGGCTCGATAAAGGACAGAAATGGAATGGACCTAACAGAAGCAGAGGATAATAAGATGGGGTAGCAACAATACACAGAAGAACTGTACAAAAATGATCTTCATGCCCAGATAATCACGATGGTGTGAGCACTCACCTAGAGCCAGACATCCTGGGATGTGAAGTCAAGTCGGCCTTAGGAAGCATCAGTACGAACAAAGCTAGTGGAGGTGTTGGAATTCCAGTTGAGCTATTTCAAATCCTAAAATTTGATGCTGTGAAAGTGCTGCACTCAATATGTCAGCAAACTTGGAAAACTCAGCAGTGGCCACAGGACTGGAAAAGGTCAGTTTGCATTCAACTCACAAAGAAAGGCAATGCCAAAGAATGCACAAACTACTACACAATTGCACTCATCTCACATGCTAGTAAAGTAATGCTCAAAATTCTCCAAACCAGGCTTCAGCAATACATGAACCATGAACTTCCAGATGTTGAAGTTGGTTTTAGAAAAGACAGAGGAACCAGAGATCAAATTGCCAACATGCACTAAATCATCAAAAAAGCAAGAGATTTTCAGAAAAACCTCTATTTCTGCTTTACTCACTATGCCAAAGCCTTTGACTATGTGGATCACAATAAACTGTGGATAATTCTAGAAAAGATGGGAATACCAGATCACCTGACCTGCCTCATGTGAAAGCTGTATGCAGGTAAGGAGCAACAGTTAGAACTGGACATGGTACAACAGGCTGGTTCCAAATAGGAGAAGTAGTACGTAAAGGCTGTATATTGTCACCCTGCTTATTTAACTTATGTGCAGAGTACATCATGAGAAAGCACAAGCTGGAATCAAGATTGCTGGGATAAATATCAATAAACTCAGATATGCATATGACACCATTCTTATGACAGAAAGCAAAGAACTAAAGAGCTGCTTGATGAAAGTGAAAGAGGAGAGTGAAAAAGTTGGCTTAAAGCTCAACATTCAGAAAACGAAGATCATGGCATTCGGTCCCATCACTTCATGTCAGTTAGATGGAGAAACAGTTGAAACTGGCTGATTTTATTTTGCGGGGCTAAAAATCACTGTAGATGGTGATTGCAGCCATGAAATTAAAAGACGCTTACTCCTTGGAAGGAGAGTTTAACCAACATAGACGGCATATTAAAAAGCAGAGATATTACTTTGCCAACAAACGTCCATCTAGTCAAGGCTATGGTTTTTCCAGTAGTCATGTATGGATGTGAGAGCTGGACTGTGAAGAAAACTGAGCACTGAAGAATTGATGCTTTTGAACTGTGGTGTTGGAGAAGACTCTTGAGAGTTCCTTAGACTCCAAGAAGATCCAGCCAGTCCATTCTAGTCGGGAATCAGTCCTGGGTGTTCATTGGAAGAGCTGATTGTTGAAGCTGAAACACCTGTACTTTGTCCACCTGATGGGAAGAGCTGACTCATTTGAAAACACCCTGATGCCGGAAAGATTGAGGGCAGGAGGAGAAGGGGACGACAGAGGATGAGTTGGTTGGATGGCATCACTGACTCCATCGACATGGGTTTGGGTAGCCTCCAGCAGTTGGTGATGGATAAGGAGGCCTGGTGTGCTGCGGTTCATGGGTTCACAGAGTCGGACATGATGGAGCCACTGAACTGAACTGAACAGATTACACTGTATGGCTGTTCAAGAAATATATCTATTTTTTAATATTTAAATATCTAAAGGAAGATTGACAAGCATTATAATAATAAATAATTATATATTTTGTTCATATTGTTATTAATTTTAAGATAAAATTATTAATTGTATTACATTGTCAGGAAAAATATTCTTAGGAAATCAACCTAAAATTTCCCACTAAATCTCCATAAACTCACAAGAAACAAATGGGTAGATTTATTTTCATTGCTTTTAATTTTAATTCATATGAAATGCAAACAGCAATAATATTTTAATTACTTAAATGATAATTTTTTTCTTCAAACCAAATAAAGTCTGTTAGTAATGATACAAAATTTCACTTTCAAGAATAGGAGTTATAGATGAGAGATATGTAGAGTTTCAAATTACCTATCATCTTTCACAAGTGACATTTCTGAAACTCTAACAAGTAGCTCCCACCCCTAACAGACTATCACATCCCTATTTAGTTTCTAATTTGTCTCTGTCAGCTGACCATGGGTTTAGTCCCCAAGTCATCAAAATGAGACTTTGCATTGATCACTGAAATTTATGATACTTTGAAAGATCACACCTGATTAATGGTACAGCCACACTCTATGTATTTTCATAGCCATACTCATTCACAGTCAGTGCTAGTAGCATGTTGAGATTGTGGGAGGACTTTTAGATAAACTGGAGATTGGCATAAATCCTGGCATCTCTACTTCTGTACAATTTAAAAGCTGCCGCATTTCTTAAAGAAGTATCAAAGACTTGAAGTTATGTTTCACCCAGTAGATGATTCACTTCAGCCTAATCCTGCAGTCTAAAAGTTTACTTTTGAAATGTTTTGAAATTATTAGACACCTAAAAGCTTAAAAACTGGCACTCTTTTATAGGTTAAGTCTGCTTCACCTATCCCACACTTTGGCTCCTTTGCTTCCTCTTAGAGCTCCGTTTTAATAGATCAGCATCCTTGAGACTTAGTTTCCTCATCTGCAAAATAGAGGTCCATCTTTCAGAAGGTTGTTCTAAGAATAAATGAGATAGTCATGTTCTAAGAGTAAATGAGACAGCCCAGTGCTAGGCATTTAGTAGCTATTAACAAATCTTATCTATGAATTTGCTTATTAAGTATCCTATAATATACATACCAAATAAAGAATAAAATGATTCAAGTATAATCAAAGGTCATCAAACCATTTTCTAACTTCCTTGTCTCAATTCCAGATTTTTTTTAATCTGCTTAAGAATCCATATTATTTCATGGCTTTCTTATTGCATCAGTAAATCGGGAGTTAAGTGATCACATGCACAACTCTCCTGGTGGTCTTTCTGGCCACCACAACCTAAAGTTGGACTAAACTTTGCTCAGTCTATCACATCTAAGATCACAATCCAGGGTGGTATGCCCCTAGGCAAATGAATGCAAAAACCACAACATCTAATGAGGAGCAAAGTAAAAATCAATTAAGTGAATGTGAACCAAATTCTTGGAAGTGATAGCCACATTCCTTGAAATTCCTTTTTTTCAATATTGGTTCCCACATTTATGTGTCTAGTTGAAGTTTTCCTTCTTTAAACTATTGTTTTCCAGAGTAGTATATAGACCTCCCAAGCATCTTACACGTGGGAAATTTGAGGTCTGTGCTTACCTGTCTTCTCACTGCATTCCATAAAATATGAGCTCACCCTCCACAGCTTTCAGGAGCTTTTGAAGTTCTCTTCATGTATCCTGTCATGCTATTAAATTGTTTTCCCATGTTATTTTCCTTAAATAAACTATATTGTTTTGCCTGTAAGACTGCCAAAAGCATAAAGGAATCATTTTAACAAATTTCAAAGATCTTTATTTTCATCAAAAAGAAATAACTTCAAGTCCTTCTAAAGTTTACAAACTTAAAAAACCTGAGTTGGGAACAGCACCTGCTATGATGTCTAGCTTCCACACCTGGAATATTTATTTTAAGGCATCCATTTCCTGTTCATATCAAAGATTTTCTTTTTTCCACAATTAATTTCTGAAACTTGTCACCTGACTTATTTTTCATGAGAGAAAACAGGTTTACCAGACCCTGTGGATAAAAACATCTTACAGTAAAGGGAAACAGATGGTAATTCAAAGTGGCATTTATATGGATACTATGGGCAAGTAAAAGCAAAACATTTCTGATTCATGACTGATCTCAAACAACTTGATGAAGGTGAAAAATGCAAATGACTGGAGATAAAGAGATTTTCTAAACTGAGTGCCAGGACAAGGTTAGAATCCTATCCTTCTTCTAAAACATGTGTGTTAAATGAGTAGTATTTTTTTTTTCAACTTATGTAAGTAAAGCAGAAGTGCTGCTTCAGTTTTGTTCTGCTTTTTGTCAGTGATCACAGATCCCCTCCCTGAAAACAGAGCCTGCACATATTTAGCACTGTTTAGTAGATAGTTTATTATCTGAAACTTTTCCAATAGGGGTTATTATGGGAGACAGAAAATAAAGTATAAATTTAGAGTTCAGACAGACCTGTGTTCTAATTCTATATAATAACTCTGCTGTGCCTATGTCTACAAACCTGATTTTCTTTACCTTAAAATTTTAAAATGAAATGAAAATAATGATCATTATTTTACAGATTTTTAGAGTTTGGATTTTTAGGACAAAGGAAATAATAAAGGTTATTTTCCTTCTATCAGCCTTTCTTAGCTTCTCACCCTTTCCTTATGCTGATTTGTCTGTTACTTTATCCCCTGACTTCATCATTTAGATATTTTACATTGACTACAGCCATGAAATTAGAAGATAACTGCTTCTTGGCAGGTAAGCTGTGGCAAAACTACACAGTGTATTAAAAAGCAGAGACATCATTTTGCTGGCAAAGGTCCCTATAGTCAAGGCCATGGTCTTTCCAGCAGTCATGTAAGGATACGAGAGCTGGACCAGAAAGAAGGCAGAGCATCCATGAATTGACGCTATTGAACTGTGGGGTTGGATAAGACTCTTAAGAGTCCCTTGGACTGCAAGGAGATCAAACTAGTCAACTTTGAAAAGGAAATCAACCCTGAATACTCATTGGAAGGACTGATGCTGAAGGTGAAGCTCCAATACTTTCACCAGCTGATATGAACAATCAGCTCATTGGAAAAGACTTTGATGCTGGGAAAGATTGAAGGCAGAAGGAGATGAGGGTGACAAAGGATCAGATGGTTGGATGGCATCACTGATTCAGTGGACATGAACCTGGGCAAACTCCACGATATGGTGAGGAACAGGGAGGCCTTGCATGCTGCCATCCCTGAGGCCGCGAAGAGTCGGATACGACTTGGCAACCGAACAACAATCCTCAAAACAGTCCTCTGAAGTAGGTAACTTTATCTCAATTTTCAAAGGAGGAAATGGAAGTTTACAGAGTTATATCAAATTAGACTCTAATCAGGAAAATAAATACCACTCTTAGTATTTCTAAGAGAGGGAATTTAAACTTGGGAATTATTTACACAGGTTATGGAAAAGCAGAAAAAGCTCTCGGGAGTAGCTGAGGGAACCCAGGAATTAGCCCCACAAAAAAGGAAAGACTCTCCCACCGGGTTGGCAGTCAACAGGAAAGACACTGCATCAGGGTCATCCTGTGCAAACTCCCTTTACTCCCTCTTAAGCTGTTAAGAGGGAACTAACACTCGTGACTGATTCATGTCAGTGTATAGCAAAACGAATACAGTATTGTAAAGCAAAATAAACTAAAAAATAAAAATCAATTTAAAAAAAATAAATAATAAAGTCTCTTAGCATTTGCAGCCACTGCTGAAGTCAGACTGGATTAGGTGCGGTTCCATTCCTGAGTTCAAGTGGCCATTAAGCAGAATATTCAAGATTCATCTCCAGATCCTTCTGACTCCTTTTTATGAAATGAATAAAATTTTACATGTGAAAAATTTTATAAATTATAATTCACTATAGATATTTAAGGTATAAATACAATTTTAGATTAAACATAAATCTTGGAATTTCCTTTAAAAAGAAATCAGAAAGAATCTTTGGAACTTATAGTGAGAACTTTTTCAACACTTCTTCTTGGAGTGATTCCATCTACTCTAATGGCTTTAAGTGAAAACCAGGCCTTTACTAAAGGTTTTTTGGATTAAAGTGACTCTAATGGGTTTTTGCCATAGTTTTCATTATGTTATCTTCTCAACCAATGAATTTGACCATCAACTTTCATTTTGAAACACAAAATCAGAAGACTAGAGGAGATATAAGGTAAGATAGCAGGCTGAGTAGATCTTTGTTGTTCAGTCTTATTATCTGTGGTTGAATTAAATGTTTGAAAAAAAAATAAAGTAGAAGTATTTGAAGAGATGGACAGTAAGATTGAACTCCTGAAATGTAGTTCACAACTACCTCATTTCCTAAACTAAAATCCTGGGATAATAAATAACAGGATTTGCAATGAAAGATTGTCAATCCAGTGTGTATCAATTATTCACATATCTCAATTGGCAATGATAACAGCAAATGTGTTCAATGAGTAGTCTTTATTCCTGCAAAGTAGGAAATGCATAATGGATAGAATAATAAAGAACTCACTTTCCAATATTCAAAACTATGCACATTAGAATGTTTATATGTAGATAAACTTTTGCATGTATTTGTTGAAATTGCTGACCAAAATATCCCAAACTGCAATTGAACTTCTGCCAGCAATAAAGGGCTGTGCTTCAACTCCATTTCACAGTTTTTGGGTTTCATAGCCTTTAGGCAAGCACAATTCATACTCGTTACTATGCTTGGAAAGATCCATTTCAAGAACAGTTATACAAACAGAGAAACTAGTACACATTGTCCTAAAATGCTACTGTGTTTAACAACAAAAAAAAATATTCTGATTTTTTAAAGTACTATATCGTACACCATTTGGTATTTGCATATGAGAAATTTCAAAGCACTGTATCTACAAGATTTGAAACCCTCTAAGTGTTAATATTTTCAAGCATCTGATGTTTAACTAACTTCTCACATTTTTCCAACTAATCTGCGAATAAGAAAGAATGTTTTTTCTATATACTTTGTAAATGATGAAAGCAACTGGATTTTGTATGGAAGGCAAGTAGCTGTTTGAGCTATGAATAAAAAATAGATAAAACTAGAAAAAAAAATGGTCCTTTTTACTTATAAATGTAATGGACCAAGAGTTATAATCATGTGAAGTATGATGGCAAAATTTCAATGAAGTAATTTCTCTCCATTGGAAATAATAGGTATGAGTTTCTTCACAACAACTTGACTAAAATATTATTGTTGACGTTAAGAAATTCTAGATCTGATAGTTTACCTTGAAAGAATAAAGATTAAAAGGCAAAATTAATATAAAAATCCCTGTATTCAGAACATTACAGAGAAGAAAAAAACATGATTAGGTATAACATTCAGTAGGGCCTATAAAATACCAAATAAGATAAAATAACTTCTTCCTTGTCAAGGAAGATGACACCAAAAAGCAAAGAAAATACAAAAGAATATAATTATTGCAATGCAAATCAACAAGTCCATTACCAGTAACACTGTTTCATTATATAGTTTTGCAGGTAAAAGCCAACGTGGGTTTTCAAGTGATGGGAAAAAAATCACTGTAGTAAAACTTCAGTTGTAAGAGTGTTGGGTGGGGATGATTTTATTCCATGAAACTGTTTTCACTAGTGCTTCCCCTTATACTTATTTTAAGATTGGCATCTCCTTCCCCTCCCGTTTGTATGGCCAATGTGAGTCTTATCCAGTAATTCAAGGTCACCTCTAGTACACAATTCCTTCCCCAGTCTTCCTTCACCATCTTCTTTCTAATTGCAGGTGTAGTGTGTTCTTATCCTACTTACTGTATGTCTCTCCACCTATACAGTAAATCCATGTAAAGCAGGAGCCATTCTGAAAAACTCAATATATAACATAAGACATGGCACATGAATGTTTACTAATTAACCATGTCAATACTCTGTTTATAGAAGAAGAGACTGATAAAGAATGAAATTTTCTAAGTTGCCAGACTCTGTTCTACAAATTTTAGTTGACAAGTTTTGTTGCATTTCAGACTAAATTTTAAAACACTGGCTGTTCATGTTAGGAAAAGCCCAGCCTCTAGATTTTTTTAAATAAGAAAACCAAAGTCTAAAGTTTTAATCTTTTTCAGTTGTTAGGTTTAATATCACTGAGTAGACATCAAGTTTTAATGAAAAATTATATTTTAAGTATGGTTTAAAAACTGAATATATCATAATGCTAGAATAAATCCCCTAAAAATGAAAAGAAAAGCAAAAAGAGACTGCATTGAAAGAAAAATATTCTAATCCTTTACATTTTATAATGATTATTTACTTCTCAAGTTTGAAATTCTAACTTTAAATCTACAGACTTCTCAGTATCTGAGAGCGGCCTGATGAATTAATTGTTTTCTTGAAGAATGTTCTTTTGACTACTGAGGATAATAATGCTTAGTTTGTTCAATTCCTTGTGACTCCATCATCAGTAATGCATCATCACAATGTCACCTTGCCTGTCAGGCTCAACGAAGGAGGGATGAGCATAGGCACTTAACTGCTTTCTCTCTTGCTGGAACTGGCAGCTATTATTAAGAGTTAGTACACATGGGCACAATAAGCCAGAGAGATGTCTTAGCTTCAGCATATATGCCGAACCTGAAAAAAGTAACTTTGATCTTCAATTCTGCCAACCTGACATCCTTCACAGGCATAACGTTCCCTAAAAATTTCAAAACAAAACCCTCCCATCTGGGATTACTGTCATATAATTTCTATATCTTGCTGGCTTCAAAAGACTGAATCTTTTAACATGCTATTTCAGTCATTTTAAAAATAAGAGGATAGAGACTTGGGATGATTGCCCCACATAGAAACTCAGCTGGACAATGATAAAGCATCTGAATTTTAATAAGAAAGTATCCACGCTTTGCAGAACCACAAAATATCCATTCAGAATATAAGAAAAAGAGAACATTTCCCATGAGATGTCTCTATAAACTAGCTATTTAGCTAATTAAAGCCTGATGAGAACTAGATAGTTTTCACATAGATTTTGGTTAAGGTTTTGCTTGAAGCTTAGAGTTTGTACCCCTAATTCTTACTGTGTCATAAGTATACTTGCTCAATGGATTAAAAAGTATATAGAGTTTGGGGAAAAAATATGACCATCACATCCAAAAACTCAGAATATATGTCTTAGTAATAACAGAAATTAGCCACACTCTCACATTTATAGATAAATATCATTAATCAATATGTAACTATAATAATTTCATGACTGATCTCTGTTAGGCAATCCTGTAAATGAAATGGTTCACTTAATAAGAAGAAAAGATTTGGAAGAGAATTGAGGGGAAAAGAAGACTAGAAAGATACCAGGGCAAATAGTCTGAAGATCATGGTTCCAGTGCCAGCTTGATGAGTAACTGATTGACTTTTGATTTTAGTTAAGACACTTAACCTTCTGGATCTATCTCTTCATGATAAAATGAAGATGATCATTATAGTCTAGATTTAATATACTTTGACTTGGTGCTAATGAGAAATGTGAGGAAGGTATTTCTCTCTTTATTCCAAAAATCAGTGAACACCAAAGCAGGCAGAAGTGCTCTAGAGTTAATATACTTGTCTAAACTATGAACCTGTACTTCCTCACTGGGTAAGTTGGTAACTTAGAACTCTACATATCAGCCAAATAGGGATAACAATTTCAGCTTTCCAGGGTTGTTTTCTAAGTATAAATGAGAGAATGCACATAAAAAAGCATAGTATAGTGACTAAATAATAGGAATACTTCAATGAATCTTAGCAACTACTTATAGTAACACCAATGGTAGACAAAGACAGTACTAGCAGCAGAACCCCAAAGTTAGTCACATTAAGGAGAGAGAATGCCTTTTAAGTTAACAAAACTTAGTCAGAATCTGATTGAAGATAGGAACATAATTCAAAAGAATAGATGTTATCTCAAAGCAAGATTATTCAGCAACAGAAGCATAGTTATGGAACAGCCACTGAGAAAATGTGGGCACTGACTAGGTAAACACTTTGAATGTGGGAAAGTTGTAGCTGACACATGTTGAGTATAGGTCCATTAGACAAGTATGTTACTATCAGAGGAATTGACATATCAAGTTATGGGGTCGCAAAAAGTCGGACACGACTGAGCAACTGAACTGAACTGAAGTGAATGACATTAAAACTCAAAAAATTGTTAAAACAATATTTCTTGTTGTGATTCCAAAATATTCAAACAAGTGTCTGATAATTTTTCTTTTCAGGTATTTATCTATATAGAGAAAATGTAACAATCAGGCTAACAAAAGAATTCTTTTTTTCCTTCTGTTTGACACATTACTTATTGTGAATCAACAAGCTAATATTCTGGACTTCTACTTCAGTCTTTGTGACTATGACACAGCAAGAGACTGCACCTGAGTTCAATCAAGACTTCACCATCAAAATGTAGAACTAGTTTACATCATAAATCCAAACTGGCCTGTATTGAATTCATTTAAGTACTGCTTTGAAAATATTTTACCACTTTCATTTGACACCCAAACCTCTTTAAGTGTCATTTTTTCCTAATACAATTCAATCATATAATCCATTAGCCTATGAACTGAAATATAGGCTTCTACCTCATTTCAAACACTTTAAATGCTGAAAAAATATTAACAATTAAATGAAAGAAAAAAATCATAACTGACCTTGATAGGAAAAAAAAAAATGATTCTAAGTCAGAAGAGCAAAGCATGTAAGACAAATAAGAGATTTAAAATATGAGGGAAATACAATATTAAAATAAGCCCAACATAAAAGAAGTAAAACATTATTACATAGGCAGGGGAAAAGGACATGGTTTTGATACCTGAAAAGCCATAGAGTTGGAATTCTAGTACCTAAATGAGAAATGGACCCTGGGAAATCCTCTCTTAATGAAAATAGAATTACAGAAATTATACCCTCAGGTCCAGAAAAGTCCCAAGTCTGTGTATCTGACTATGATTCCATACATATTTATAAGTTCTCATAGATATACATATTTATATATGTTTATACATAAAGAGATTACAAATACAGTTATTAAAACTAAGAGCTTGTTTAAATAACATCAAATAAATTTTCATTCAAGAAGAATATGTAAACTGGAAAACAGAAAATTATCTAGGAAGCAAAAGAGAAATAATTTGTATACAATATAAAATAACAATTGAGCAGGCTTAAATGAGAGGATCCAATTTATATTGCATAAAAGTTTCAAGAGAGAGAATATAGTTAATTGGAGATAAACATATTTCAAGAAATAATAACTAACAAGCTTCCAGGTGGAAGACTTGAATTAAATAACTAAAATGAGTCCTGATTCTAATAAAAAAAATCCAGACATAGATACATTTTATGGTGAAGATGAATATATATATGTATATATTGTATATGTCTTTAAATATATATATATATATATACTGAAAGACAGGTTAAAGTTCTAGAAGAAAATAAGGTTTTAAAGAAAAAATCTATTACTTAAAAAATAATTAAAATCTTATAAAAGGTTATTTCTCAGTAAAAGTTTAAGATGACAGTGAAAACATACCTTCCAAATATTGGGAAAAAATAAGATTAATCTAAAATTCTAATTTCTAATGAAATAATATCAAATATTAATGAAAATAGAAGTAGTTAAGAGAGAAGTGAGAGCATTTACTTGTTTACTCAGATTCTGATTGAAAGGTAGGGATAAACTTATTAAATATAAACATTAAGACAATATGTCATGTTAAAAGTTTAAGATCAATCACTAAAAAATAAAATGAAAAAGAAAATTCCATACAAGTAGAATTTGAAAGGGAGGAACAGATTAATAATCCAACAAAAGGTAAAAAGGTGGGGAAAAAAATCAAGAAAAGCATGTAGTCAAAAGAAAGCACAAAACACACACACACACACACAGACACACACAAAAGAAAAAAAGAGAGCACAAAGTAACAGAAGTCAGTCCATATATAGCAGCAATTGTGGCAAATCTGTATCAGGTTCATCCCAAAGATTGAAAGACAGATCCTCAAATTAATAAGAACAACATAAATTCAATTATAATCTGACCATAAGACTACTCAAGACAGACTAGTGATACAGTAATTCTATAATCTCAGTGGCTTAAAGAAATAAATTGCTATTTCTCTCATGAGTTTTAAATATAGTAGTTATCTGTTCTCTATCTATAAGATACAATCACCACACCAGAGATCAGTATGGCCCATTGGCCATGCCAGGTCAACTGAAATGAGGCTGGAAAAAATAGAGATATATTCATTACTTTTTGAACACTCTCCCTTTCATTTCATTGTACAGGAGGCAGTGACCAAAACCATCCCAAAGAAAAAGAAACGCAAGAAGACAAAGTGGTTGTCTGAGGAAGCCTTACAAACAGCTGAGAGAAGAAGAGAAGCAAAAGGCAAGAGAGAAAGAGAAAGATATAACCAACTGAATGTAGAGTTTCACAGAAGAGTAAGGAGATAAAAGGATCTTCTTAAATGAACAATGTATAGAAATAGAGCAGAACAATAGAATGAGAAAGACTAGGGATCTCTTCAAGAAAATCAGAGCTACCAAGGGAATATTTCATGCAAGGATGGGAAAATAAAGGTCAGAAATGGTATGGACCTAACAGAAGCAAAACAGATTAAGAAGAAGTGGCGATAATACACAGAAAACTACACACAAAAGGTTTCAATGACCCAGGTAACCATCGTCGTGTGGTCACTAACCTAGAGTCTAACATTCTGCGGTGTGAAGTCAAGTGGGCCTTAGGCATCATTACTATGAACAAAGCTAGTGGAGGTGATGGAATTCCAGCTGAGGTATTTCAGTTCCTAAAAGATGATGCTGTTAGAGTGCTGCACTGACTATGTCAAAAAGTTTGGAAAACTCAGCAAACTCAGTCACAGGACTGGATAAAGTCAGTTTCCAGTCCAATCATAAAGAAAGGAATGCCAAAGAAAGTTAAAACTATCCTACGATAGCACTCATTTCACACGTTAGCAAGGTTATGCTCAAAATCCTTGAGGCTAGACTTCAGCAGTATATGAAGAACTTGCAGATTTACAAGCTAGGTTTCAAAGTGGCAGAGGAACCAAAGATCAAATTGCAAACATTTGCTGGATCATGGAAAAAGCAAGAAAGTTCCAGAAAAGAATCAACTTCGGTTTCATTGATTATACTAAAGCCTTTGACTGCATGGATCACAACAAACTGTAAAATTCTTAGAGAGATCAGAATACCAGACCACTTTACCTGTATCCTGAAAAATCTGTGTGCAGGTCAAGAAGCAACAGTTATAACCAGACATGGAACAACGGACTGGTTCAAAAGTGGGACAGCAATATGTCAAGGCTGTATATTGTCACCCTGCTTATTTAACTTCTATGCAAAGTACATCATGCAAAATGCCAGGGTAGATGAATCACAAGCTGGAATCAATATTGCTAGGATAAACATCAACAACCTCAGATATACAGATGATACCAATCTCATGGCAGAAAGTGAAGAGCAATTAAAGAGCCTCTTGATGAGGGTGAAAGAGGAGAGTGAAAAAGCTGGCTTGAAACTCAACATTCAAAAATGAAGATCATGGCATCCAGCCCCATGACTACATGGGAATCAGATGGAGAAAAAGGAAACCGTTACAGATTTCATTTTCTTAGACTCCAAAATCACTGTGGACGTTGACTATACCATGAAATTCAAAGACACTTGTTCCTTGGAAGAAAAGTTTTGACAAGCCTAGAGTGTACTGGACTTCCCTGGTGGCTCAGATGGTAAAGCATCTGTCTACAATGCGGGAAACCCAGGTTCGATCCCTTGGTCGGGAAGATCCGCTGGAGAAGGAAATGGCAATCTACTCCAGTAGTATTGCCTGGAAAATCCCATGGACAGAGGAGCCTGTAGGCTACAGTCCATGGGGTCGCAAAGAGTTGGACACGACTGAGCAACTTCACTTACTTACTTACTTAGATAGTGTATTAAAAAGCAGAAATACTTTGTTGACAAAGGTCTGTATATAGTTAAAGAATATGGTTTTCCAATAGTTATGTACAGATGTGAGAGATGGATGATAAAGAAGGCTGATGCCCAAAGAATTATTGCTTTCCAAATGTGGTGCTCAAGAAGAGTCTTGAGAGTCTCTTGGACTGCAAGGATATCAAACCAGTCAATACTAAAGAAAACCAACCCTGAATATTCATTGGAAGGATTGTTGCTGAAGTTCCAAGACTTTGGCCATCTGATGTACAGTCAACTCATTGGAAAAGACCCTGATGCTGAGAAAGATTGAAGGCAAAAGGAAATGGGGTGACAGGATGAGATGATTAGATAGCATCACCAACTCAATGGACATGAATTTGAGCAAACTGGGAGGTAGTGGAGGACAGAGGAGTCTGGCATGCTGCAGTCCAAAGGACACAAAGAGAGTCGGACACAACTTAGTAATTGAATGACTACAACATCCCTCTCATATACATTTACATGTATCAATAACTCAGTAATACTGTAAGAGAGGGATAGAAAAACACACAACTGGCAAATATTAACCAAGAGAAAAGAAATATACTCATCTAATAACTATGAAATTCACTTTCAATTAGAAGAAATCATTCTCAGGTAAAAGCAAAAATTTACTAGGAAGATATAATAAACCTTTGCATGTATTTAATAAGACAGTCTCAAAATACATATAGATAACATAGAAATGTATGAAAACTCAGTAAATCCAGTAACAGATTAAATACATCTCTCTCAGATAAGTATTAGTAAGTATATACACCTAAAATATCCTCAGATATGCATATTTTATGTATAGTAAAAAGGTTTTATTTGAAAGACAAAACATATAGCACAAATGACACAATAAAAAATATGATCTAATAGATGTGAATTTGTACATGAGACCACATTTATAGACTGTACACTTTTCCCAAACATACATAAAAGTTACAAAATTTGCCTGTGTTCTATCTCGTGAAACAAGTCTAAGCAAACTCAAACCAAATTCCTGATCGGACCAAATTCTCTTGCCAAAACACCATGGAATTAGAATTTAGAAGTACATATACAAATATATTTGAACATTTAAATAACATGTGTAAATATTTCTTTGGTCAAATCACAATGGAAATCAGAAAATAGAATTGAACAATAATTACATTACAATGAATCAAAACTTGTTGGATATAGTTAGCTTAGAATTTCAAGTTTTCAAGAGATATATTTATGATCTAATTACTGGATTAAAAATATGAACATGAAAATGTGAAGAGAGCAAGCCCAAAGAAAGTAGAAGAATGTAAAGAATTAGTAGAAAATATCAGCAAAACTTAGAGACGGATATAGCAACCCACTCCAGGACAGAGGAGCCTGGTGGGTTACAGTTCATGGGGACGCAAAGAATCAGACACAACTGAGCAGGCATTCATCACTAAAACCAAGAGAAGTCTTTGAAAAAAAAAAAAAAAAAACACAAGTAAAAGACTGATTTAGAAAGGAGGCAGTTCAAGATGGCAGTGGAAGAGGACCCTGAACTTTCCTAGTCCCACAGACACAAATCTATTGTGTCTACACAACAGATTACATTTGGGACAACTGCATCTTAAAATGGCTGAACACTAGCTGAACAGTTTCCTCATCACAGAGGATAAAGGTGCCACATCCAGATAGTGAAGAGAAAAAGAAATGTGATCTCACTCAAAACCCCACCCCCAACCCATAATGGAAAAGGATCTCTGAATATGGGGCTTCTCGCTGAGGAGTAAAGGGGTTGTGCCCCATATCATGCAGCCCAGTCCCTGGGTCTTGCACTGCAGACAAGCTCTCAAAACAACTGGCTTTAAAACCCAATAGGGCTTGCTGGCAGAAGAACCATGGGATAATATGAAACAGAGACTCTGCTCTTCAAAGGACTTCATGCTGACTCATTCACCCTGGGATTCAGCACAGAAACAGCTGTTTAGGAAAAACCTCAACCATATGTGAAGATTTATTTGGTAGTCTGAGAGCATCTGCTAAAACATCAGAACCTGCTGGGACTCTCTCCAGGATGGAGGTGATGGCACGTGCCATTTTTGTCTTCTCTATATACTTTGCTAGAACGGCCACTAGCAGGCACCATTTTTATACTCTCCTTCTAGCTTGTTAGAGCCAGTGGGTGTGCCCCACCCTCATGCCACTGCCACAGCTCTGTTAAAGCCAGCTGCCCAGTGCCCTGGCCCTGAGTCAATGCAGTGTCCCCCCACAACAAATCAGCCAGCAAATGCAGCCCACAAAGGAGATGCCCCTTAACCATCTGGCTCTGGATGCCAGAACTACAGCTTTTCTGGGTACCATGGTTATGAAACAAAAAGACAGTTTTTGACACCATCAAAAACTGGGCCCTATCAAGAAAAAAATAACAGGCTGCTTGGGTAGTCATAAAGGTTCAAGAGACAACCAAGAGCTGGGGAAAGGGTAAATGATAAAGCTCATCCCCTACACAAGGTCACTCTCTGAAGACCAGGAGAGATAGCACTTTCATGTAATACATAAAAATAAATACAGAGAACCAAGCAAAATCAGGAGAAAGAAGAGTTTACTTGAAACAAAACCAAGATACTGCTAAGTCACTTCAGTCGTGTCCGACTCTGTGCGACCCTGTAGATGGCAGCCCTCCAGGCTCCCCCATCCCTGGGATTCTCCAGGCAAGAACATTGGAGTGGGCTGCCATTTCCTTCTCCAATGCATGAAAATGAAAAGTGAAAGTGAAGTCGTTCGTCGTGTCCGACTCTTGGCGACCCCGTGGACTGCTGCCTATCAGGCTCCTCTGTTCATGGGGTTTTCCAGCCAAAAGTACTGGAGTGGGTGCCATTGCCTTCTCCAAAACCAAGATAATCCACACCCAAAATAAAAACATTTATGAAATAAGTTGCCTCAGTTCAATTCAGTCGCTCAGTCGTGTCCGACTCTTTGCGACTCCATGAATCGCAGCATGCCAGGCCTCCCTGTCCATCACCAACTTCTGGAGTTCACCCAGACCCAGGCCCATGGAGTCAGTGACGCCATCCAGCTATGTCATCCTCGGTCATCCCCTTCTCCTCCTGCCCCCAATGTCTCCCAGCATTAGGGTCTTTTCCAATGAGTCAGCTGTTCGCATGAGGTGACCAAAGT
Source organism: Aepyceros melampus (assembly GCA_006408695.1). NCBI lineage: Eukaryota > Metazoa > Chordata > Mammalia > Artiodactyla > Bovidae > Aepyceros > Aepyceros melampus. The sequence goes on along the minus strand of SJXQ01011117.1, from coordinate 55,212 downwards.
ACTGGAGCTTCAGCTTTAGCATCATTCCTTCCAAAGAAATCCCAGGGCCGATCTCCTTCAGAATGGACAGGTTGGATCTCCTTGCAGTCCAAAGGACTCTCAAGAGTCTTCTCCAACACCACAGTTCAAACGCATAATTCTTCGGCGCTCAGCCTTCTTTACAGTCCAACTCTCACATCCATACATGACTAGTGGAAAAACCATAGCCTTAACTAGACGGACCTTAGTCAGCAAAGTAATATCTCTGCTTTTGAATATGCTATCCAGGTTGCTCATAACTTTTCTTCCAAGGAGTAAGCGTCTTTTAATTTCATGGCTGCAGTCACCATCTGCCATGATTTTGGAGCCCAGAAAAATAAAGTCTGACACTGTTTCCACTGTTTCCCCATCTATTTCCCATGAAGTGATGGGACGGGATGGCATGATCTTTGTTTTCTGAATGTTGAGCTTTAAGCCAACTTTTTCACTCTCCTATTTCACTTTCATCAAGAGGCTTTTTAGTTCCTCTTCACTTTTTGCCATAAGGGTGGTGTCATCTGCATATCTGAGGTTATTGATATTTCTCCCAGCAATCTTGATTCCAGCTTGTGTTTCTTCCAGTCCAGCATTTCTCATGATGTACTCCGCAATAAGTTAAATAAGCAGGGTGACAATATACAGCTAATTAAGAGTTTAAAATAATAGTCATAAAGATGCTCATTGAACTTGAATGAAGAATGGATGAACACAGCAAGAAATTAAACAGAGACTGAGAATATAAAAAATTAGCAAACAGAAGCTACAGAGCTGAAGAATATAACTGATTGAAAAGTATACTAGACAGGATCAGCAGCAGAATAGATGAAGCAGAAGAACAAGCCAGTGACCCAAAAGACTGGACAGTGGAACTTATCCAAACAGAGCAACAAAAAGAGCCAAAAAATTTTAAATGTTAAGATAGCTTAAGGGACCTATGGGACAACATCAAGCAGAATAACATTTGCATTTTAGGGATTCCAGAGAAAGAAAAGAAAATGGGGCAGAAAACTGATTTGAAGAAATAATGGCTGAGAATTTACCTAACCTAGAGAAGGAAACAGACATCCAGACTCAGCAAGCCGGGAAAGTTCCAGACAAGAAGAAGCCAAAGAGATGCACACCAAGAGACACTGTAATTAAAATGGCAAAAGTTAGAAAGAAAGAGAAAAATCTAAAAGCAGCAAGAGAAAGCAACTTGTAACATACAAGGGAGCCACCATAAGAAAAGCAGCAAATTTCTCAGCAGAAAAATGCAGGCCAGAAAGGAGTGGTGTGGATAGATTCAAAGTGCTATAGAGAAAAAGAAAGCCCACAAATAACTCTCTACTTGGTAAGGTTAACATTCAGAAATAAGAAAGAGATAAAGAACTTCCAAACAAACAAAAGGTAAAGAAGTTGGTCACCACTAAATCAGCCATACAGAAAATATTAAGATTTTTTTTTAACTGAAAAGAAAAGGTCCTAAGTAGTGACAAGAAAACATAGAAAGTTAAAAATTTCAGTGGTCAATGTAAATACACAGCAAGGTAACAAATCAATCACATTAACGTTAGCATGAAGATTAAAAGATAAAAGTAGTAAAAAATAACTATAACTACAATAATTAGATAATTGATAAACAAAATAAAAAGAGAAAATGTGACATCAAAACATAAAACATGTTGGGGGTAAAAATATAGAGTTAGAGTACATTCAAACTTAACCTGGTATCAACATAAAATAGACAAATACAAGCTGTTACATGTGAGCTACATAATAACTGAAATGTGAAAAACCTATACTAGATACAAGCCTATCAGAGATATTACAGGTTCAGGTCTAGAGCACAGCAATAAAGAAAATATCAAAATAAAGTCAGTTGAGTGAGTTAACACACATTTTTTGTTTTCCCAGTACACACAAAGTTGTAGTTACACTACAGTCTATCAAGTGTGCAATAGTATCATGTCTAAGAAAAGAATACCCGTATCTTAATGGAACTCTTTATTGACCAGAGGATTTTTGCAGAAACTAAAACTAAACCTATGGTCAGTGATTTTTATTTTGGCCAGCCAAAATCTAACTCTGTTGTTTTGCTAACACTTTGTGGGTTATTATGTTTAATAATTACACCTGATATGCCTGTGGTGCTCTTAGGATCAAGAGTTTCATTTTCATTTTCTGTATCAGAATCACTAAAGTTTTCTGCCTTTTTGTTGATCTAATATTCATATCATCAGAATCAAAACTATATTCTAAAAAACTGTCATCTTCTGAGACCCTAGTATATATGTCACTCAGAAAATAAGAGAAAGTATCTGCATAAAATTCAGCAAAAATTACTCAAAATTTCATTTTTAAAATTTATAATAAAAACAAGATGCAAATATTCTCAACATAATTAGCTGACTGAATTCAATAATACAATAAAAGGATTATATGCTATGATCAAATAAAATTTATCCCAAGGATGCTAGGATGGTTCAATATCTTTATATCAATGTGACAAGTCACATAAACAAAATGAAAGATAAAAATCATTTAATAATCTCAACATATGCACCAAAAGCTTTCAACACAATTCAACTTTATAATTAAAAACTCTCAACAAAGTGGGTATAAGAAGGAGTGTGTCTCCATTTAATAAAGGCCACATACAGCAAGCGCACAACTAAATCATCCTCAGTGGTGAAAAGCTGGAATTATTTTTTTATTATCAGAACAATAAAAGTAATTCTTGTTATTTTTATTCAGCATAGTGTTGGAAATTCTAGCCATAGCAAATAGGCAGGAAAAAAGTCATACAATTTGAAAAGGAAAAAGTAAAACTATCACCATCTGTGGACAAAATTATTTATATATAGAAAATGTTGGGCTTCCCTGGTGGCTCAGATGGTAAAGAATCTCCTTGCAATGCAGAAGAACTGGGTTTGATCTCTGGGTAAGGAAGATCCCCTGGAGAAGGGAATGGCTTCCCCTTCCAGTATTCTTGCCTGGAGAATTCTATAAGAATCCACCAAAAGACTATTAGAAATAATAAACAAAAGTAGCAAAGTTTCAGGGCAAAAAATTCAATGTACAATAATCAGTTGCATTTGTATACACTAAAAGTGAACCACCAGAACAAAAGGTAAGAAAAATTCCAATTTACAGTTGATCAAAAACAATACCCAGGATAAATTTAACCCAGGAGGAGAAAGCTCTATACATTGATAATTATAATATACTGATGAAAGAAACTGAAGCAAGCACAAATAAATGGAAACATAGTCTGTACTCCCAGACTGGATGAAATAATAGTAATTATGTCCATATTACCCAAGGCAACCTACAGGCTCAATGGCATTTTTCACAAAAATAAAATTTTAAAAGTTCTAAAATTTGAATGTATTCATAAAAGATCTCAAATATCCAAAACAATTTTGAAAAAGAGGGACAAAACTGGAAGCATGATGAACCTGGATTTCAAACTATACTACAAAGCTACAGTAATCAAAACAGTATGGTAATGGCACAAAAACAGATACCTGCACAGATCAATGAAACAGAATAGAGAGCCCAGAAATAACCCTTTATATACATGGTCAACTAGGGAGGAAAGAATATACAACGGGGAAAGGACAGTCTCTTTAATAAATGATGTTGGGAAAACTGGACAGCCATAAGCAAGAGAATGAAACTGACCACGATCTTACTGTATACCACAGATAAAAATGAATTACTTTCCAAACAGTATTTTAGGGATCAAGGCTAACTTGATTTTGAAGTGCTGCTGTCTCAACATGTGGATTACCACAACACTCAGCAGAAAAAATGAGAGGTACTGAATTTATATCTATCCTCAAGGGCTTTAAGCTGCTCATAGCTGTCTGGTCATAAATAGTCACCCTGTCATGCTTAATTCTAAGAGGGATGAGAGATCTTCCCACCCACTAGAAAGGAGATCCAGATATAGTGAGCACTTGTCTTTTATGTCACGTCTACATGCCACAAATGTGCCTAGAGTTGAACAAATAGTTACAGAGAGAACATCTATGTACCAACAATGTGAAGAACTCTTCCCACAGTGTCAAAGAGTCCAGGATGCTCTTCCCAATCTCTAGATTCTCCTTCTTCCATGGGGTGACCACTGTCCTAAAGGGTAATCTCAAAATATGGGAATCGACTTCAAAGTTATGATTCAAAGAAAACAAATTAGTGTTAAACTCAATTAAACTTAATGAAGTTATTTCCTAAACTGCTATAAAATTTCAGCTTATTTTTTTCATTACTAAACAAATATGCCATCAAAATTTCTTATTGGCATTTAATATACTGCTGCTACTGCTAAGTTGCTTCAGTCGTGTCCGACTGTGTGTGACCCCACAGACGGCAGCCCATTGGGCTCCGCCGTCCCTGGGCTTCTCCAGGCAAGAACACTGGAGTGGGTTGCCATTTCCTTCTCCAATGCATGAAAGTGAAAAGTGAAAGTGAAGTTGCTCAGGCGAGTCCGACTCTTAGTGACCCCATGGACTGCAGCCTACCAGGCTCCTCCATCCATGGGAGTTTCCAGGCAAGAGTACTGGAGTGGGATGCCATTATACTATTGTTTTACAAACCACGTTTCATTTGAGATTATAATATTATAGCTTAAAACATTAATCTTATCAAAGTACACCATAAAATTCTGACAGTAACTGGATTATTTCTGCATTTTGTTTTAATTAGAATAGAAATATAGTGTAAAATCCAGATGGAAAATGTAAGTAAAATTGGGTAAATTTTACATGGTAATTATTTAGAAATTATATATATTTATGTTTTTTCTTTCTCTTTTTTCAAGTTGCTTAAATAGCCTAAATTTAGATTTATAGTGTGTTTAAATGAAATCTCCATTAATATTATCTAAAGACAGTACCCCAAAAATGAAAAGATAAATTATTATCCTACTACTCTCAGAGAAACATTGAAGAGGGCACTAAGTGTTTAGATAAATTTTATTTGATGATAAATAAGAAAAAAGTATTGATAAAAATAAGTTGAGACATTGTTTTGAATTTCTCCTTTAATTATTTATTTTTATGAACTAAGACTCACTTTACTTGTCTACTGCTGGATGGTATTCCTCAGCTATTAGCCTTCTCTGGAAATTGCCCTTGCCTGGAGAAAGTTATCTTGCCTGTCTCACACTTCTTGGGTAAGCCATCATCGCACAACTTGTCCAAATGAGAGTATCAGGCCCAGTCCCTTGGCTCAACTGGACAACCCTCAAGGGTCACCTCAGCTTCACAGTCTCGACTGTACTTCTCTATCTGCCAATTCTGTTCCTTCCCCCTTCCTTGCATAGGAATTGCTCTAATGGGCACCCCCTAATAAACTTCCTGAATGCCCATCTTTCAGAGTCTGCTTCCCAAGGGATTCAACTTGCAATATCCATTCAAAACTGGCAACATCTATACACACACACACACACGCATATGCACAATTTATTTTAGTACCATAAAAATTCTGTCAGAAAAATTTAATGCTTACCTTGAGAAAAATCTGTGCATTAATGAAAGGACCAGTTTAGTATGTGGTGGGAAGAAAGCTAAACTATGGTTAGATAATTGCAATTAGCTGATATATGTTACTATTTTTACTAACCTAATGTTTTATTTATTTAAATAAACTCATTAATAGAATTTGGCAAGATAAAAGAGAGATTAAAAACACAATTGGCCTAGGGAACAGGAGAATAAATGTAAACACATTAAGCTAGATGTTTTGCCATGTTAATTAAGAAAGAACCTATTAGTTAAAATAACTACTTCCTATTGAGAAATTTAGTTGGTTAATTTTGTATAGTATGCCTATTCTGTGTATTTTTTGTTGTTGTTTATCTCTGTAAGTTAAAATGAATAAGATCTTGTGAGAGAGTATCAAAGGATATCAAGAAATTATGCTAAAACACATTTGCTCAAATATAACTAAGCCATCTTTTCAGATGAGAAAAAAAGCCTATAAATATCTTCAATGCCATTAGTCTCCATATGATGTTTAATTCCATGTTTATTTCCGGAGATGGACAGTACATAAATTGATATCATTAATGACAGTTTATTTCTGTAGAAATCTTTCTTGAATTTTGGAAGGTAGATAAAATTAACCTGAAAAGGTTTCTAGTTCTGCTTTAGTCTGTCTGGTTGTGTGAACTCGGAATTGGGGAAGGTGAGAAGCCTGGTGGTGAAAGACATGGGAACAATTCTACAGAAGTTTGGGGCAGTAAGAGTAAAACAGCTTAGAAAAGGGCTAGTGCAGCTAATCAGAATGCACACAGGCCTGGAGTCACTCAAACACCCAACTCTGACTAGAGACAGGCAGAAAGGTGAATGAGTAAACAACTATCTTCTTGGCTGACTAGAATTAGTTTGCTTTATTGTTATGTTTTTTGATTACTGGTTAACTAGAAAAATGTCTCTCCATATCACTGCAGCCAGCTTGATCTCACAGTGGGGAATCAAGAAGGATTATCTACAAATCTGATTGGATTACAAATCCCTGCCTCTACTGGCAACCTCTCTTCATGGAACACCCTTGCTTCAGGAAAACCGTATGGTAAGCTCTGCTTACTACTCCACAGCTGTTGTCAGAGGTGCAGAGGAAAGACAGAGAGCACGCCCATTAGGGAGGAGATGAATAGGATGTTTGACCAGCATAAAAGAACTACTTTTTGTTTTCCTGCTGAGCTGACCCTTACACCTCTTCTCCTGCTGCCTCACAGTCATTTTCATTTTACTCAGTCTTTCTGCTGTGGTCAATATTAGAATTTTATTTTCACTTAAAAATCCTGAAAATAATTTTCAAAATTGAGAAATGAAATTCATGAATAACAAGCCTATAAAAAACTATATATTAATTCCTAGTCTCTTTTCTTCTCAGTATTACTAACCCACAGGTTATTCCAATTCATAGTGTAAATCAGTGAAGAATCGATGAGGGTTAATTTTATGTCCGATTGTCCAGTGTCAGACTGGCTGGGCCTCAGTGCCCAGATGTTTAATCAAACATTATTCTGTATGTTTCTATGAAGGTAGTTTTTTTGAGATTGACATTTATGTCAATGGATTTTGCATGGGCAATTTATCCTTCAAAGTATATACAACTGACCTTTGGACAACAAAGGGTTTAAGGGCTCCAGCTCTCCACAAAGTCAAAAATCAATTTATAACTTGTACTTGGCCCTCCATACATGTGAGGGCCATATCCTGAGATTCCTCCATATCCTGGGATTCAACTAACTCTGGGTCCTATAGTACTGTGCTGCTCCTACTGCTAAGTCACTTCAGTCGTGTCCAACTCTGTGCGACCCCATACACGGCAGCCCACCAGGCTCCCCCATCCCTGGGATTCTCCAGGCAAGAACACTGGAGTGGGTTGCCATTTCCTTCTCCAATGCATGAAAGTGAAAAGTGAAAGTGAAGTCACTCAGTCGTGTCCGACCCTCTGCGACCCCATGGACTGCAGCCTACAAGGCTCCTCCATCCATAGCATTTTCCAGGCATGAGTTCTGGAGTGGGGTGCCATTGCCTTCTCCAATAGTACTGTACTACTAAAAATAAATCCATATATAAGTGTACCCACACAGTTCAAATCCATGTTGCTCAAGGATTAGCTATGCAATTGGAAAGGTAATCTGCTCTTCTAAAACCAGCCTTTCCCAACTAACTGAAGACCTTAATGCAATAAATACAACAAAAAATACAACCTCTCCCAAACAAGAAGTAATGGAGCCAGCAGACTCCACTGGAACTCAAACTGCAATATTCCCTGAGTTTCTAGTCTGCTGGTCTACCCTGAACAGTTTTAGCATTCCATAATCACGTGAACCAGTTTCTTAAACTATTCATCTCTCTCTTTTCCTCTTGCCACAGGCGTGCCTTTGTGTGCATGCGCGCGCAAACACACACACACACACTTCTTGTTAGTAGTTCTGTTTCTCTGGGAAACTCTCTTATACATTTGGGCAGTTCCCCACTATCAGTATGATAGGTGGTCCATTTTCAAATCAGCTGGTTTGCCCATAGTTGTCATAATATAATAAAATTAATGTTGGCTATCATATTCTAAAGTTACCTGTCAAATTAATTCAAGGTGATTCCAGGCTCCCAAAATAATTAATCAACACAGGGATTTATGCCCATGTCCTTCTACATGAATTGATGTCTGTGCAATAAAGTAGTTATGGGAGTTATTACTAAGAAATCATGTATAATAATAAATACAAATATTCCATTTTTTTGTCAATCTGCAATTCTCAAAACCTTTGCGTGTTTTCCATTCTATTTAAGTGTCAGCCTGTTTTAACAGTCTTTAGTGTATTTTTTACCAATAATTTTCAAGACTGTCTACTAAGAAACAAATAGCAAACAATAACAACAAAAAATCAGCAAAAACAAAAAACTTCTCTGCCCCTAACAAAAGGAATAAGAATACTGCTCTTGGTGCTGGGTATTACGATAGTTGATTTTATGTGTCAATTTGGTTAGGCTCTATGGTGTCCAGTTGTTTGGCCAAACACTAGTAAAAAGGCCTTTTCAGATGGGATAACTTTTACAATCAATTGACTTTCAGTAAAGCAGATTACTCTCCATAATGTAGGTGGGCCTCATTCAGTTGAAGGCTTTAAAAGCAAAGACTGAAATTTTCCAGAGACAAAAGATAATCTCTCAAGACTGTAACATGGAAACCCTAACTGAATTTCTAGAGTGCCAGCCTACCCTATGAATTTCAGACACATCAGTCTCCACAACTACATGAGCCAGTAGCTCCATTGGTTTCCACTGGTTAGTTTCTCTGGAGAACCCTGAAACACATATAAACAATTCTAAAGTATAAAATCTAATATCCACCTTTTATATTAGTTTCAAATTTGAAAAGCCCATGAAGATTTCATATGTTTTACTTTTGTGGCCAATAACTTTGAAGTATGCACTCCCTTAGGTGATGGAATTCCAGTGGAGCTATTTCAAATCCTAAAAGATGATGCTGTGAAAGTACTGCACTTGCCAGCAAATCTGGAAAATTCAGCAGTGGTCACAGGACTGGATATGGTCAGCTTTCATTTCAATCCCAAAGAAAGGCAATGCCAAGGAATGTTCAAACTACTGCACAATGGCACCTATCTCACACACTAGCAAAGTAATGCTCAAAATTTTCCAAGCCAGGCTTCAACACTAATTTCCAGATGTTCAAGCTGGATTTAGAAAAGGCAGAGGAACCAGAAATCAAGTTGCCAACATCTGCTGGATCATCAAAAAAGCAAGAGAGTTCCAGAAAAATATCTACTTTTGTTTTATTGACTAAGCCAAAGCCTTTAACTGTGTGGATCACAACAAACTGTGGAAAATTCTTCAAAAGATGGGAATGCCAGACCACCTGACCTGCCTCCTGAGAAATCTGTATGTAGGTCAAGAAGAAACAGTTAGAACTGGACATGAAAAAACAGAATGCTTCCAAATCGGGAAAGGTGTATGTCAAGGCTGTATGTTTTCACCCTGCTTATTTAATTTATATGTAGAGTACATCATGAGAAATACTGGGCTGGATGAATCAGAAGCTGGAATTAAGATTGCTGGGAGAAATATCAATAATCTCAGATACACAGATGACACCACCCTTATGGCAGAAAGCCAAGAAAAACTAAAGAGTCTCTTGATGAAAGTGAAAGAGGAGAGTGAAAATGTTGGCTTAAAACTCAACAACAGAAAACTAAGATCAGATCATGGTATCTGGTTCCATCACTGCATAGCAAATAGATGGGGAAACAGTGAGACTTTATTTTTCTGGGCTCCAAAATCACTGCAGATGGGATTTCATCCATGAAATAAAAAGATGCTTGCTCCTTGGAAGAAAAGCTTTGACCAACCTAGACAGCATATTAAAAAGCAGAGACATTACTTTACCAACAAAGGTTGATCTAGTCAGTTCAGTTCAGTCGCTCAGTCATGTCCGACTCTTTGTGACCCCATGAACCGCAGCACACCAGGCCTCCCTGTCCATCACCAACTCCCGGAGTTCACCCAAACTCATGTCCATCGAGTCGATGATGCCATCCAACCATCTCATGCTCTGTCATCCCCTTCTCCTCGTGCCCTCAATCTTTCCCAGCATCAGGGTCTTTTCAAGTGAGTCAGCTCTTCTCATCAGGTGGCCAATGTATTGGAGTTTCAGCTTCAATATCAGTCTTTCCAATGAATACCCAGGGCTGATCTCCTTCAGAATGGACTGGTTGGATCTCCTTGCAGTCCAAGGGACTTTCAAGAGTCTTCTCCAGAAGACCACAGTTCAAAAGCATCAATTCTTTGGTGCTCAGATTTCTTCATAGTCCAACTCTCACATTCATACATGACCAGTGGAAAAACCATAGCCTTGACTAGATGAACCTTTGTTGGGAAAGTAATGTCTCTGCTTTTTAATATGCTGTTGAGGTTGGTTATAACTTTCCTACCAAGGAGTAAACATCTTTTAATTTCATGGCTGCAGTCACCATCTGCAGTGCTATGGTTTGTCCAGTAGTCGTGTATGGATGACAGTTGGACTATAAAGAAAGCTGAGTGCTGAAGAATTGATGCTCTTGAACTGTGGTTGTTGAAGAAGAGTCTTGAGAGTTCCTTGGACTGCAAGGAGATCCAACCAGTCCATCCTAAAGGAAATCAGTTCTGAATATTCATTGGAAGGACTGATGCTGAAGCTGAAACTCCAATACTTTGGCCACCTCATGTGAAGAACAGAATCATTGGAAAAGGCCCTGATGATGGGAAAGTTTGAAGGCGAGAGGAGAAGGGGATGACAGAGTATGAGATGGTTGGATGGCATCACCATCATGATGGGCGGAGTTTAAGCAAGCTCCAGGAGTTGGTGATGGACAGGTAAGCCTGGCATGCTGCAGTCCATGGGGTTGAAAAGAGTTGGACACAATTGAGGGACTGAACTGAACTGATGCACTCCCTTACTCATAATTGGTACCCTTGTAGCTCAGTTGGTAAAGAATCTGCCTGCAGTGCAGGAGGCCTGGGTTTGATCCCTGGGTTGGGAAGATCCCCTGGAGAAGGAAATGGCAACCCACTCCAGTATCCTTGCCTGGAAAATCTCATGGACAGAGGAGCCTGGAGGGCTACAGTCCATGGGGTCACAAAGAGTTGGGCACGACTGAGTGACTAACACTTACACTTAAAATACAGTAGATATTTTTTTGATCTATTTTGTTTTTCCACAAAAAACATCCTGTTATTGGGTAAGCAGATTATTTTTTATTTATTTTATTCCAAAGAGGAGTGGTTCTGATTTACAGTTGGCTTCAATTTGTCTTTGGAGCTATTTGGAAGGACAAACACTTGGACATGATATCATTCTATTGAATATAAATCAAGGCATAAGCGTGAAAAATATAATCATAACCCATGTTTCACACAGACTGAAAAAAAGCCAGGTTACAAACCTGAGAATAATTAATTTGAAAAGAATTTCCTAAGAACTCAACCTAAAATGTCTTTCCATCTGTATTTCATCTATGTCAAATAGATTAAGTATTCAATTCACATATTTATTATTTTCAATGTAATGTTCTATGTTAGGCAACATAACATCCCTCTCAATGAAGTTCCCCTCATAATCCCAGAACTTCTGAGAAGTTACATGATTCCATCCTCAGTCAGTCATGGCCAATTCTTTGCGATGCCATTAACTGTAGCCCACTAGGCTCCTCTGTCCTTGGGATTTTCCAGGCAAGAATACTGAAGTGGGTTGCCATTCCTTCTCCAGGGGATCTTCCCAGCCCAGGGATCAAACCACATCTCTTGTGTCTCCTGCATTGACAGGGAGATTCTTTACCGCTGAGCCACCTAGCAAGCCCTAATTGTTCCTTACTTGGCAAAAACAGACTTCACAAACATGATTAAGATATTTAGATGAGAAGAGTACTCTAAATTATCCAGATGGGCTCAATGTAATCACAGAGGTCTTCACATGGAAAAGAAGGAGAAAAAAGATTGAGAGGCAAAGGAGGAGATGTAACAACAGAAACAGAGGTCAAAGTGACATTGCCACAAGCCTAGGATTGTGAGCAATCTCTTTAGAAGCTGTAAAGACAAAGAACATCAACTCCCCTAGAATATGGAGAAGACATGCAGCTCTGCTGATACCTTGATTTTAGAATTATAAGATCCATTTTGAACTCCTGAACTATCGGACAATGTGTGATATTTAAGCCACTAAGTTTGTGATAAATTTGCTAAGCAATAGAAAACTGATACACATTTCCCTAGACAGGTCAAAACTTCTCTATCTGTCTTAAACCTGTGATAAAGGTATCTATGAGTCCATATTTATGTAATTACCTCAAGGATAATTTTGTAAGAGATAACTATGTATTAACTGCTTTGTGTATTAGTTGCTTTGCTGTATACTCCCATCACTAATATTCTGCACTTGAAAAACTAATCAACATTAATTGCTAATTTGCTTGCTTATCTTTTCACAGCTGCATTCGTGAGCACAGAGACCATGACTGCTGTTCACAGCTACATCCTTAGCACAAGCTCAATGCCTGCCATAAAGTACATGCTAAATAATTTTCAGTATGAAGACTTCTTGCTTTATCCATAAAGAATATGAGGGGAGTTGGAGCATATATATATATTTTTTTAAAGTAAATAATGATCTTGGAAAAGAAAGGCTGAGAAAAAATCTGGTCAGTGTCCAAAACACCCTACTCTTAATGTGAATAATTTCTGCTCACCTAACTTAGAAGTTATCCCTCTCACACTGTTATATGTTATTAGAATTGTATACTATTAGTATTCAGCATAAATTATTTAACTTTTCTGAAATGGACTTATCTGTAAAATAAGGATAAATGAAATAACAGCATGATTCTGACTTTCTAGAATCTGTGTTATAGATGAAGGGAAGAAGTTTTAATGTAAGGAAACAATAATCACACTTGGATTGTTATACAACAATTGTTCTTACTGAACATATAAAGAAATCAGCACCACTCCCGGAAAACTGCAAATACCATATACATGTGTGCATGTGTGTGTGTACACGTGCGTGTACACATGTGTGTGTATACATGCATATATACATGTATAAAAGCCATTGTTTCCATTATCATGCTGCTGCTGCTGCCAAGTCGCTTCAGTCATGTCCGACTCTGTGCGACCCCATAGACGGTAGCCCACCAGGCTCCCCCATCCCTGGGATTCTCCAGGCAAGAACACTGAAGTGGGTTGCCATTTCCTTCTCCAATGCATGAAAGTGAGAAGTAAAAGTGAAGTCCTCCATTATCATAATTAATATTTTATCATCTTATTATTTTCCCAAGACTATCAACACTAAAAGCTTGCCTATACCCATAGCAATAATAGCAAATTTAGGTGTCTTTTATAGATACTCTTTTATTACTCTACAGTTACCTAGAAAACAAAAATGTCATTGTTATTTAATACACCATTTGCACTCTGACCATTCTCATCTTCTTCAGAAACTTGCAAGGTAGACAACATTCATTGCTATCCATGTACAACCATCAGTTATTAGGTGAGTGTGTAACAGCTATGTATTTCTCCTTATATATATTCATGCAGCCCTTACTGGTTACATATAAAAGCTTAAGAGGAAACCACATTCCAGGCCCATAGGCCCAGACAGGCCTAGAGTAATCAAGTCTCACAAACAAGCAACCCTGGCAGACACCAATTATTTCCAGTTTTCCTCTCTCAAACTATTTGAGACATCAGTAGTGTGATAGATGGGCTTATTGATAACAAATAAATTATATATGTATATCATGGTGAACTCATATAAATGATATGACCTCTAGGAAAAAGACATTTCAGAACTTCCATTTCCTCTTCTTTGACACATCACTTAATACTGCAAAAGAAGCTAATTGCTCTCCACTGCTCAACAACTGCTGTGATGAAGGACACTGAGAAGCAATGTATTTAGTTATTTCAGTAAGTGTTACATTTTAAAAAAAAGATCCACTGGGTATCATAGAATTCTCAGCTTTAATCATGGGACTGTTTTTTCCCAGGACCTTTCCTAAGAACCAGAAAAAATTAAATCTGAGCTGATGAACATCTCCTCTAGCAACAGTGTTTTCAATTTTTTTAAACCACAAGCTCATAACCAGAAAAATCATAAACAGCTTTTATCATAACCAGAAAAATATTATCCTCAAATGGCTTCATTCATACTCTGAATCCATTAACAACAAACCATATCAAATGTCTAATTTTGCTTCACTTATTAAATGAATAGAGGTGGTGATTTTTGAAAGACGATTTTAGTTAATATTCAGTTCAGTTCAGTTCAGTCACTCAGTCGTATCCGACTCTCTGCTACCCCATGAATCGCAGCACGCCAGGCCTCCCTGTCCATCACCATCTCCCGGAATTCACTCAGACTCACGTCCATCGAGTCAGTGATGCCATCCAGCCATCTCATCCTCAGTCGTCCCCTTCTCCTCCTGCCCCCAATCCCATCCAGCATCAGAGTCTTTTCCAATGAGTCAACTCTTTGCATGAGGTGGCCAAAGTACTGGAGCTTCAGCTTTAGCATCATTCCTTCCAGAGAACACCCTGGGATGATCTCCTTGCAGTCCAAGGGACTCTCAAGAGTCTTCTTTAACACCACAGTTCAAAAGCATCTATTCTTTGGCACTCAGCCTTCTTCACGGTCCAACTCTCACATCCATACATGACTACTGGAAAAACCATAGTTAATATTAAAATGAACTATATATCTAATACAGACAATACTCACTAAGGGTACACTACTTCTCTATAATGATTTAAGTTTTAATTTTATCATTTTTCTTTTTAATCATAAAATTTTAAAGCTATATAAAGTGAAATATTCAATATGATAAGGAATTAGAATCCTCTCCCATCTTTTACCCTTCCTGTTTTTGAATACTCAAAAATACCTATATTTACTATAGCTTTCTTTCCCTAGATTTATAAAATATTTTACAGGAAGGACAGAAAAACTACCATTTTCTTCACACTTAATATTTATCTAAGAACATGCATGTTCACTCATATTTTTTCATTTCATCCTTATAATTACACTTTTATAGGAGTACATGGGAAGTAACCTCCCTAATGAAATACTATACCAAGATTCAAATGATCAAAATCAACTATTCCCAAGACTTCAGAGAAAAGACCAGGGCAAGATACAAATAGGTAGCAAGGAGAGAGAGCAGTCAAGTCTGAATTTTCTATTAATCTCCCTCAAAGCTCTGAATCAAGGTTTGTTCACCAGCACTAGACCTTCTGAGAAAGCAGCTGTCCATCCTAAGAAAGGACAGGACACAGCAGATGGGGCCCTCTGATGAACAGCTACTCCACAGTGACAGTTTGCAGCTATCATCCTAGACAGCTCAGATTACTCAGTCTGTCCACACTGGGTCACTGTCAAGTGAAAGAAGACTCTACAAGGAAGGAAGTATTCAGACATGCTTACCCAAAAAAGGCAGCTCTCCTGTGAAAGTTGGAGCTCAGGCCCCATGAAGACAGGCTCTGATTAGCAGGAGAGAGCCCCAATTTCCTTCCTGAAGAAGGAGTGCTACTCAGATACCATTTTGTTATTTATATTCTAAAGTTTCTTGAGTCTATAAACCCAATTTGATGTGGCTTTTTGCCACATTTATAGCACAGAGCAGGTTGGCTGTCCTCTGTTTCTTCTTTGATGTCCTTTCCTATGTGGCAGTTCCATTTCCTCCTGACTCCAATGTGCTTCCTCTCGCTGGGTAGGAAGGCACAGGATGCCACTGACTCAACCCCAGAAGAATGTGTGCTTTGGGTTGTTTTGCCAGCAGTGAGCAAAGGCCGAGTGAAAGAAGGGAGGAAAGGAAGAGGTGGGGCACTCATTGCCAGCTCAGCCTCTCTACTTCCCTTAGAAGCTACAAGCCCCTGGGCAAATCATGCTGTATCTTCAACTCTCTAATGAGAGGGGAGGACATGATAAGGTTATACTTCCAAAGCAGAGGTGACTCATATAATGGAATTCCAGAAGTCTCTTTCAAACCAAAGTCCAAAACTGTCTACTGTGTTCAAAGATCCTTGTTGATCATCTTATGTATAGTATCTCTATTCCTCACAAAATCCTACGCAGTAGGTCTCACTAGACATGTTCCACAGAGAAAAGCTCTCAGAAGAAGTTTGCATAAATTGCAATCATGGAGCTGAAGTTTTTAGTCCTTGGTCTACATAAATCCCAACCTTATGTTCTTTCCTTAGAGCTCTGCTGCTCTCAGGTCTATGATTTACACTATGTGTGATCAACACTCCCCCTAATCCTTTCAGGCTAAAAGCAGTCGACCATGTTTCATGAGCAACAGTCTTTGACAGTTGAGTATGCACAAGAGGAATTTTGTGTTGCAATTAAAATTACAACAAAGTTAATCAGACACATATTTAATGATATGTATAGCAGCTATTGTGCTACACATCATTAGGCATAAATGGTAAGCTGTTCATACGAGTGAAAATAATTACTTTTACACTGCTGAAGCAAGCATGACTATACTCAGACAGGAATTAAGATGGGATGGGAAAATGTTGGAATAAAAATAATTGTTTCCATTTATTAATTTATTACTAATATCCAAGCATTGTGCTAGGTGTCTTACATGCATTATCCCATTTAATCCTCTTATTAACAAAATGAGAAAGATATTGTTAGTAATAAATAAAGATGGGAAGACTGAGGCTTACAGAGGTTAAGAAAATTGTGCCAGTAGTGGTTGGGATGACAGAGTACCAGGAGGTAACCTAAAAGTCCTCTTTTATACATGGATGTCCCATAGCCACTTCAAAATGGAAGAACCAAACCTTCCTCTTGCTCATTTTGCTAAATTTGCTCTAACTGTGAAGCACTGTTTTGTTTTCAACTAATTTGGCCTTATAATAACAGTTAATTATGCCTAAATTACTAACTGTAATATATAAGAACTCTTCAATGTCCTAGTTCAAAAGACAAAAGTCTATGGACTTTTCATCAGGAGGAAAAACAGTGGGAAATGTATCAGTTAGGACAGGCTAGTTTGTCTTGAGGTTTTGGTAACAAGCCAAACCAAAATTTCAGTGGCTTGAGAGTCATGGATTATATTGTCAGTCCATCACCAGCTAGAGGCTGAGAACACAGTCTCTAAATAGACCAGTACTGACCATCTCAGTAGAAGAAAGAATGTACTGCAAAACCTCTACTCTTCCTTCTCTACAATACATTTCACAAATGAAGTGCAGGGTCAGCCAAAAGCCATTTTTCCATCAGAGCTCCAGGATTTCAGTAGAAAAAGAGGAGGTTTCCTTGGTGATTAAAATAGAGAACCATAAAGGGAATGTGCAAAAGAAACCTTCACTAGCCTTAAAGATTTACTTGAAATTCACTTTCTCTGACATGAAAGGTAAATTCAAGTATCATAGATCTCTGGTCCATTCCCTTCCCTGTCTCTACCACATCTTCCCCTCCACTGCCTAGAACCTTGAGACTAAGCAAACAGAGAATGCTGACATATCCTGCTGGTCTATATTTTAGTGCTCTGGGTGGCCTATAGCATGATAATAGAATCTACAGAAAGCCTCCTACATAAGAAACTTCAAGTTGCGGACTTTACCTGCCCAGTTATGTGAGTGAGTTCATGTGTCTGGTACACGTGGTCACATGCTTGTGTGCATCACACGCAAGGGGCTGTGGCTTTGTGTACTTTACTATGCAGTACTGTAAAGAGTACAGTCGCACAGTATCTCTATTTCAACCTCAGGATGTCCAAAGCAAGCATAAAAGCAGCAGTGATGTAGCTAGTACTGAGAAGAACCAGCTATCATATTATACTATCGTACTTTTCAAGATACTGTAAGAGTAAAAATGCTTTACTTCTTTATTTTTATGTGTTACTTGTGTGGAAAGTATCATAAACCTATTACAGTATAGCTATTGAATATATAGCCAATTGTGTTAGTTGGGTGCCTGGCTAACTTTTTGTGTGTGCTATGTGCTCAGTCGCTTCAGTTGTGTCTGACTCTTTGCAGCCCTATGGATTATAGCCCACCAGGCTCCTTTGTCCATGGGGATGCTCCAGGCAAGAATGCTGGAGTGGGTTGCCATGCCCTTCTACAGGGGATCTTCCCAACCCAGGGATCGAACCCATGCCTCTTATGTCTCCTGCACTGGCAGGCAGGGTCTTTACCACTAGTGCCAAATTTTATGTTTATAAACATGCTCTTGGAATGGAACTCATTCATATGTAGGGGACTTAATTTAGTGGTGGAAAATTATCTACAGATTTGTGAAAACCATTTGTGCCCTGTGATATTTCCAATCATAATGTTTGGCTTAAACCAATGTGGAAAGACAGGGAACGAGATGGTCCATGATAGGTGTAAACACTGACCTGATTAATGCAGTACATGTGTGTGTGTGCCCAGCTGCTCAGTCGTGTCCGACTCCTTGCAACCCCATGGACTGTATCCCACCAGGCTCCTCTGTCCATGAGATTTTCTAGGCAAGAATATTGGAATGGGTTGCCATTTCCTCCTCCAGGGGATATTCCCAGCCCAGGGATAAACCCGTGTCTCTTATGTCTCTAGCATCAGCAAGTAGGTTCTTTACCACTGCACCACTTGGGAAGCTCCAGTTGAGTGCATGCATGGATACAAATAACTAAGTACCAAGGGTCCATGTATTTATATGGCAATGTTATTGGACTAATAAAATACTTGTTAAGCTTAATACCAAAAAGAATAAGCATCAGGAACCAATTTCCTTTCTGGTCAACCAGCAGTGTTAGGAATATGTGTACTGAACACTGCACAATACAGAGGGAGCGGCCCTTGGTCAGAAATTTGAGAACTCAAGGTTTCTATCCCCATTAGGTAATATGACATTTCTGAACCTCAATTTCTCAATACAACAGTAAGAATAAGTGCAGATATCTGAAATCCTTAGTAACCAGAAGCCAGTGTTGTTTCCTTCTCAGGCTTAAGTTACACTGAAAACCGTCCCTTAATTTTGGTATGTGAAAGCATCCAGGAAGAGGATGAGGAATGGTGGGAGCAGGGAGAAACACTGATGCTGTCATGCTGATCAGAATTTCAGAATTAAATGAGAATATAATGAAGATGGTTTTGTATCACAAAGATCCAACTGAAAGAATTCATGTAGTATGCAGAACTAATGAGTTAAGATGCTTTAAATGTTCCTACAAAAGTTGGGTTAGATGGATGAGTTTAGCTTCAACTTCCCAGGAACTGCTTTTCTTTGTCCAGGGAGGATGGTTTCAGGCAGTAGTTAGAGACAGAGTCGCTGAGACCTACTAGGAGCAGGCTCTCCTGACACTGCGGAGGTCTGCCTTCTCTGTTACTAATATATGGGGCCTTTTCTGCTTGAGCCAAGTTCCTTGATAGCACATGGTCTCTCTTTTACCTTCCACTCCTTGCTTTTTTCCAAGTTCATGTATTTTCTTTTACCCTCCTGTCCAAATCTCCAGCACAAAGCTCTTTCTGGCAATTCTGTTTCCATTCCTGTGTACTACCATCCTGACTACTGCAGTGAAGTGTGACCATACAGATTTCCTTATGGCCAACTCAGAATATCAATTCTGCTGAGTCAATTTCCCAGCCCTAAAATGTTCCAAGCTTAGGAGACCTGAAACCATGGTGGGAAGTGAGACTGGGAACAGTTGGACAAGCTGTTCAAGCACTAATCATGTTTATGCATGGAGGAAAACAGATGGAAGGAGAAAGAATCCTGAAGAGAGTTGGTGGAGCAAGGACCAAGTCTACTGAAATGAGTTGTAGATTTGTAGATGGGAAGCTTGGTTCCATGGTCTACCGTGGAATAACTTACTGAGCTTATGCAAGATGTTTGAGATCAGAACTTCAATTTAATAATCAGAAAAATTAAGATTTAAAAAACTTACTTCTCAGAGTTAAGATTAAAAGATACAGTCAATTTGAAATTATCTTTATTGCTACTATAATTACTATTCTCACTGAGCATATGTCTCATTGTCTACTCTTTAAAATGGAAAGAGTAGAATAGTTTCAGTCATAGGTAACTTTCAATGTCTGACATTAACAAGAAAAATGCAAAAAACTTTTCCAAAGAAAAAATGCTTATATTACAAGACACAGCACACAATTTCAGGAGCACACAGCCCTTTTAAGGCCAACTATGGATTTCCAGAATGAAACAAAACAAAGAAACAAAAAATACCCAAAGATATAAAAAGTTTAAGTAGGAAACTCTGGGAAATTTCTTTTTAATCACTATGTCTTTATTGCATGATTTATTCCACAGAACATCTACTTATTGCTCATTTCTAACTATTAATATTTGTAAATCTTCCACAAAATAAATAACAGATAACTAAGTAAGAGTATTCTCCAAGCCAGGCTTCAACAATATGTGAACCGTGAACTTCCAGATGCTTAAGCTAGTTTTAGAAAAGGTAGAGGAACCAGAGATCAAATTGCCAACATCTGCTGGATCATTGAAAAAGCAAGAGAGTTCCAGAAAAACATCTATTTCTGCTTTATTGAGTATGCCAAAGCCTTTAACTGTGTGGATCACAATAAACTGTGGAAAATTCTGAAAGAGATGGGAATACCAGACCACCTGACCTGCCTCTTGAGAAACCTATATGCAGGTCAGGAGGCAACAGTTAGAACTGGACATGGAACAACAGACTGGTTCCAAATAGGAAAATAAGTACATCAAGGCTGTATATTGTCACCCTGCTTATTTAACTTCTATGCAGAGTACATCATGAGAAACACTGGGCTGGAAGAAGCACAGGTGGAAACAAGATTGCCGGGAGAAATATCAATAACCTCAGATATGCAGATGATACCACCCTTATGGTAGAAAGTGAAGAGGAACAAAAAAAGCCTCTTGCTGAAAGTGAAAGTGGAGAGTGAAATAGTTGGCTTAAAGCTCAACATTCAGAAAATGAAGATCATGGCATCTGGTCCCATCACTTCGGGAAACAGTGGAAACAGTGTCAGACTTTACTTTTAGGGGCTCCAGAGTTAACTCAGATGGTGATTGCAGCCATGAAATTAAAAGACGCTTACTCCTTGGAAGGAAAGTTATGACCAACCTAGACAGCATATTGAAAAGTAGAGACATTACTTTGCCAACAAAGGTCCATCTAATCAAGGCTATGGTTTTTGCAGTAGTCATGTATGGATGTGAGAGTTGGACTGTGAAGAAAGCTGAGTGCCGAAGAATTGATGCTTTTGAACTGTGGTGTTGGAAAAGACTCTTGAGAGTCCCTTGGACTGCAAGGAGATCCAACTAGTCCATACTAAAGGAGATCAGTCCTGGGTGTTCTTTGGAAGGAATGATGCTAAAGCTGAAACTCCAGTACTTTGGCCACCTCATGTGAAGAGTTGACTCATTGGTAAAGACTCTGATGCTGGGAGAGATTGGGGGCAGGAGGAAAAGGGGACGACAGAGGATGAGACGGCTGGATGGCATCACTGACTCGATGGACATGAATTTAAGTGAACTCCGGGAGTTGGTGACGGACAGAGAGGCCTGGCATGCTGCGATTCATGGGGTTGCAGAGTTGGACACGACTGAGTGACTGAACTGAACTGAACTAAATTAAGAGTATGGTTGAAGGAAGAATAAGATTTGTCTTGATTATTTATTTCTATGGAAATTGTTTGGAAAGCCACATGGCAGAAGCATGGTATTTTTGAAGATACTCCTATCAAGTAAAAATATACATGTGTATATGTGTGTGTGTGTGTTTATAGAAAACAGATTAAAATTATATATTATATATACATACATAAATATATGTATATATGTGTGTGTAGAGAGAGGGATATGAAATGCCTCATATGAAAGTACCTTACTTAGGCTGAACCTAGAATGCATAAGGAAACTTGAAATTACCATCTTTCTATTTATTCCCTCCAGGTATTAAAGAAGCATCATTTGAGAGCCAGAAACCCTTTTGTTTTTATTTTCTGCTGCTGCTGCTGCTGCTGCTAAGTCGCTTCAGTCGTGTCCGACTCTGTTCGACCCCATAGACGGCAGCCCACCAGCTCCGCCATCCCTGGGATTCTCCAGGCAAGAACACTAGAGTGGGTTGCCATTTCCTTCTCCAATGTGTGAAAGTGAAAAGTGAACGTGAAGTCGCTCAGTCATGTCCGACTCTTAGCGACCCCATGGACTGTAGCCTACCAGGCTCCTTCGTCCATGGGATTTTCCAGGCAAGAGTACTGGAGTGGATTGCCATTGCCTTCTCCGTTTCATTTTCTAGAGACAATGAATTGTTTTATAAGTTTTCTACTCTCCTGTCAGAATTATGATACTGGAAATATTTATTTAATTCATTAGATATTTGTTAATCATACACTATGCTAGAAACAGATTAATAGGGACAGAGTAAAACATGAGAGAAACATGTGAAGGAATGAACTGTATTTGAGAGGTACAATATAATAAGAGTTGTGCATACCTTTGCTGTACAGAGTGGGGATACCTGACACTGCCTGAAATCAAGGCATTGCTTCCTAAGAAGGTGACCTGGAACACAGACATTTGTTATCCTATAAAGACAGAGCAAAAGGGAAGGAAGTTAAAGTCTTTCATAGGGGAAGATTATGTAATAAACAACAGATTTTGGGAAGTACTAGGTGAAATAGGTAGTGCAATGAAGCTTAGAGTTCTTTCACTTCAAAAAGAGAGTTGAATGTCTCGCTTATTATCTTTCTTATTGTGCAGCTGTAGAAAGAGCACTTGCTTCTTCTCTAGTTCCTCACCTTGTCTCTAATCCTATTCTAAATGAAATAGGACCTCTTTTCTAATGCATCTGCTTTGGGTTTATCTGTTTGCCTCTATAATGGACCTTATTGTTAAAGACTGGTAGTAAATATCTAGTGATAGTCTCCCAATTCATTCATTTAATGAATATTCATTGAACATCTATTTCATGGTGGTTTCTATCTATAATGGTTATCTTTTCCAAGACCCTTTTATTTTTTTCTTCAATGACTACACTTCTTTGTGATTCCAGTTCCTCCACATCCTGGGAAATAATTCTCCAAATTTACTTCTCTATTATCTAATATTAATGCTGCTATCCTTACAGCTAAAATCTGTGACACTTTGTCTCCTGGTTTCTCCATCTCTACGTCAGTACTCCTATTAAGAACTTACTTCCCTCATCACATTGACATATGCCAAGCTTTGCCTTCATTAAGTCTCACTTTCTTTTCTAACAAAGATGCTTTCCAGAACAACTCAACCAAAAATAACTTTTAAATATACCACCTTGAATCTTAATCACTTCTCAAATATTTTCTCATCTTTCCAGCTAGATCTTAGTCATCTTTAGAATTAGAACCCATCTTACAATTCTTTTTATTCCTCATGGTAGTCAATGTAGTACTTGAACACTTTATTTCATTTTTAATAAATAAATGGTTTAAATTGTAGACTGAATCTACACATTCAATTCTAGCAGTGTTGTTTTAATGGTATGAATAAATATTGAAATACCTTTAGATTAGATTAAAAAGATATGGAAGGTCAATGCTTAGACCCAGAATGGCTTGACCATTCTTTTACCACTTTTTTCGGAATTATAAGCTTCAAAATGATGTCCAAGTTTTCAAGCACAAACCTATCTGAATTTTATTTCTTCTGCATAATTATAGCTTTGCCAGAACCCTTATATTTCCCATTTCTAGATTTCAGAACATTATTAACTAATATCAAGAAGTTTTCATCTCTAGATTACACTGTTCCCCTCTGCCCTTGGCAGTGTCTGTTTGTGCTATATAAAAATCAGCAAAGGAGTTCTTACTGTTATGTTTTTCTATCTGCTGTGGGAAGAATTGGCACCTAAGGCTATGTCTACATTATTTATACCACTTTGATAGATTAAATCTTAACTGTACCGTAGAGCTTTTAAAGACATGTCTGTAAATGTTTTAGGATTCCACAGGTGTTCATCCTGACTACAAACAAAGACTCCTTTTTGTGGTTGAAAAACAAAATTAAAATGTAACAGTGTCCTGCAAGCCATGGTATCTGCTTAACACAAGTCCTTGACTGGACATGTCAGATAGATCTGCTACTCTGACACATTTTTGGAATTCAACAAAGTAACCTACATCAATGGAAACATTTCTGTGATCCTATACTTCTAAAATTAATCTCTCTGATAGTGACATTTCATAAAGGAACTTATAATGTTGGTATTCTACCAATATGACAATATCCTGAAAGACTTTTATCCTGAAATGTCCCCAAGCAATAAAATATTCTTTAAACTGTTCCACTCTTTTCTCTGCACTGTTATCAACTTTATAGTACAATTCTGACATGTTATTAAAGACTAGAGCTTTAGTTTCAGAAATCATTGTTCACAGGCCTCTGAGGATTTTTTTTCTTCTGTTTATAACTCAAGGGTCTGATTCTATTCTCTGAAATTCAGGACTTGTTAGAGTTCCTTTTCAAAGTAGGTGGTAATTTCATGACTTTTCCCTGAAAATAATTATAATTACCTTTGATTCAGTGAAAGGTAAACATTCTCAGCTAGCTAAGGTCCACACCAGTGCATAGCACTGATTTACTCAAAATTACAAAAGCTGTGAGATAAGTCACTGAAAGGATAAGGAAAAGCATAATGATAATTATAAGGTATAAAGATTGTAATCATGTTTTCCTCAATAAGACAACTGAACTTTAATTGAATTTTAATTTTTCAGGTGCCACATTTTCTAAGTACAAGCTCAGTTATATCCTGAATTCACCTTTTTCTTTGATCTTCCTTTGTTTTTCTACTTTCCCATCTCTTTTCCTAGGATATTACTATGGAAATTTCCCACCCCAGCAAAGAGAGAAACAAGATGAATGTTTAGGAAAGCTTATGAATGCTGAATTTGAAAAATAGGGAGAAAAGACACATCTAAATAAAGACAAGTTTTTAAAATGTTTATCAGTGTTCCTTTTGGATTCATACTAGACTTTCTTCACATTCCTCCACTTTTTCTAAGTGCCATTCTTAAGCTTTCTAAATCAGATAATCAGAGCTGTCAAACACAATGGATATTATTTCACTGTATCATCAGAGATCAAATAATCATCAACTCCATAGTCAGAGAATGGCCAAGCTAATCTGAGATCAAACAATATCCATTCTAACTCCAAATCTAACACTCCTATCTGGGCTTCAGAGAGTGCTATGCATTCTGCCCCAGATCAGGAGATTTTGAAATATCAGCATTATCTCATTTTTCATCTATTAATTTCTTTTTAACTATGTCAGTGTAGAAATTAGGTTGTTTAATGACCTATCTATGCTAATAGAGAAAATAGTAGCTACATGTAACTATTTCAGTTCAGTTCAGTTCAGTCGCGCAGTCGTGTCCGACTCTTTGCGACCCCATGAATTGCAGTACGCCAGGCCTCCCTGTCCATCACCAACTCCCGGAGTTCACACAGATTCACGTCTATTGTAACTATTTACATTTGTTTAATTAAATTTTAGCATAAAAAATTCAGTTTCTCAATTGCACTAGCCAAGTATCAAGTGTTCAAAAGCCACAAATAACTGCTGGACTGGACATCTCAGATGTGGAACATTAACATCAGAGACTAAAAATTAAAACTAGAAATTAATAAACTTTAACTGCTATTTGTTTAAGAATGATCATATTGATAATTAGAACATATTTTAAAATATGTGAATATTAAACATTACAAATAATGAATCAAAATTGTAGATACTCTTAAACAAAGGGAAACATATTGTATTAAGTGAAAGTATCAGAAAGTAATTAAATGAAGAGAATCCAGAAAATTATAAGCACATTTAAAGAAAGAAAAATAATGTAAAATCAGAAATTCACAAGTAGAAAATAAATCCACAATATAATCAAAGCCAAAAACTGATTCTTTGAAAATATTAATGAAACTGATAACCAGATAGCATGAGTAAACAAGAAGAAAGGATAACAAAACAAACGACAATGTCAGGAATAAAAGAGGACATCAGCAGAGATCCTATAGATATTTTTAAAGGAGATATAATTGAATTTATGCCAAAAATAATAATTTCAGCTTATAATTTGCCAAAAATTGATGGAAATATTATAAATCTGAACATTCTACATCTAACAAGAAACTGAGTTATTTAAAATTTTCTCACAAACAAAAGCTGTGGCCTAAATGGCTGCAACAGCAAACTAGCAAATTTCAAAAAATTTCTCTAATGTTTGTCTGAAACAGAAGAAGAGAGAACTTCTCCAACTTTCTATGAGGCTAGCATAATTTTGATACCAAAACCTGACAAAGATATTAGAGGGAAAAAAAGTTAGAGAATAATTTCTCTCATGGACACAAAAATACTTAATAAAATCTTAACATATGTAATCCAGATGTGCATTAAAAGGATAATTTCCAAATTATTACAATCTTATAGATCTAGGTTGGCTTAACATTTGAAAATCAATCTATATGTTTTATCACATAAATAGAAATTAAACTGAAAATCATATGATCATCTTAATTGATAAAAATTCTTTATTAAATTCAACTCTTATTAATGATAAAATTACATTCAACATTTCTTGGAGTTTCTAGCAAGTGTGATACAGAAAAAAAAATTGAAAAGAAATAAAAGTGATACTCAGATCAACTTGAATTCTCATTTACTTCTGATCAGAGTAAAAGTTGGTGCAAGCCCTCTGAAAAACTCTTTGGAAAAAAGAGAAGTTACAATTGATACCACATAAATACAAAGGATCATGAGACTACTACAAGCAACTATATGCCAATAAAATGGATGATCCGAATACATTGAAAAATTTTTACAAAGTTTATAATCTCCTAAGACTGAATCAAGAAGAAACAGAAAATATGAACAGACCAATTACAACTATTGAAATTGAACTGGATTTAAAAGTTCCCAACAAACCAAACTCCAATATAAAAAGGATCCACAAGGGACTTCTATCAAACATCTAGAAAAGAGTTAATACCTATTTGTTTGAAACTATTTCAAAAAATTCCAAAGGCAAGAACACTTCTGTGCTCATTCTATGAGGCCACCACCACCCTGACACCAAAACCAGACAGATATCACAAAAAAGAATTATGGGCTTGTATCACTGATAAATACAGATACAAAAATCCTCTACAAACAATAGCAAACCAAATCCAAAAAGTTGGATTTACCCCAGGGATGCAAGGATTTTTCCACAACCACAAATCAGTGCGATATACATCAACAAATTGAAGAATCCTAAAGAAAATCCTTTAGACACTGCCAGAAAACTACTAGAGCTCAATGAATTTGGTAAAGTTGCTGGATACAAAATTAATACAGAAAAATCTGTTGCATTTGTATCAATCAATGGAATAGTATCAAAAGTCCAGAAATAAACTCACACACAAGAATATACAATGGAGAAAAGATAGTCTCTTCAGTAAGTGGTGCAGGAAAAAAGAACTACATGTGAAAGGAATAAAATTAAAGTGTTCTCTAATATCATATATAAAAATAAACTCAAAATGGATTAAAGGTCTAAATAATGTAAGACCAAATACTATAAAACTCTTAAAGGAAAACATAGGCAAAACACTCTTTGACATCAATTGCAGGAGTATTTTTTTGGATAAATTTCCTAGAGCAATGGAAATAAAAACAAAAATAATCAAATAGAACCTAATTAAACTTAAAGCTTTTGCACAGCAAAAGAAACTATATATCAACAGGCAATCTACAGAATGGAAGAAAATATTTGTACAAATGATGCAACCAACAAGGTATTAACTTCCAAAATATATGAACAGCTCATACAACTCAATATCTAAAAAATAAATAAATAAAGTAATCAAAATGGGCAGAAGAATCTCAATAGACATTCTTTAAAGAAGACATACAGACAGCCAACGGCACACAAAAGATATTCAACATTGTTCATTATTAGAGAAATGCAAATCAAAACTACAATGAGGTATCATTTCACCACAGACAGAATGACCATCATCAAAACACCTACAAATAATAAATGCTGGAGAAGAGTATGGAGAAAAAGTCACCCACTTACACTTTGGTGAGAATGTAAATTGGTATGGCTACTATGGAGAATAGCATGGAGTTTTCCTTAAAAAACTAAAAATGGAGTGACCATATGATCCATCAAACCCACTCCTGGGCATCATGGAAAGAAATCTAATTTAAAAAGATACATGCGCTCCAGTGTTCATTGCAGCACTGTTTACAATAGCTACAATAGTTACATGGACGCAACCTAAACGTCCACTGACAGATGAATTGGTAAAGATGCCATACACACACATACACACACACACACACACACACACACATCCACAAAATGTAACACTACTCAGCCATAAAAAAGAATGAAATCATGCCTTTTTCAGCAGCATCGATGGGCCTAGGGATTAACATACTAAGTGATGCAAGCCAGACAGAGACAAATATCATATGATATTGTTTATATAAGGAATTTTTTAAAGATATAAATGAACTTACTTACAAAACAGAAATACATCCATAGACATACAAAACAAACTTAGAGTTATTGCTTATGAGGAAAGCAGGAGAGAGATAAATTAGGAGTTTAGGATTAATATATATACAGTACTTTACATAAAATAGATAACCAACAAGGACCTACTGCATACCTCAGAAAACTATACTCAATATTCTGTAATAACCTATAAGGGAAACGAATCTGAAAAAGCATATAACACATCTATTTTTACTGATATGCCTGAATCCGTTTGCTGTACACTAGAAACTAATATATTTTCAATAAACTATAGCTCAATAAAAAATGAATAAAATGTAAAAAAATTGAAAATCATTCCATGTTTTAATACATAAATAGAAAACAAGGTGAAAAATCATATCTACAGTAGATGACAATTTGTCTGATAAAATTCAACTCTGACTCATGATAAAAATTATATTTGACACTTCTCAGTTGTGCTATAACTCTAGCAAGTGCTATAAAACATGAAAAAAATGGAAAGGAAGAAATAAAGGTGATATTATTTCAGATCTACTAGAAATCTCATTTACTTCTGGTCACAGTATAAGCTGTTACCATACAACTCTATTAAAACTCTTTGGAAATACCCACCAAAACTAAATAAATGGAGACCTTGCAACTGAACAATTCTATCCCTTCTAGTTATACTCCCAATAGATTCTCCAATGACATTTATAAGAATGTTTATAGAACACATTTTTAATAGTAATACCTAGACAATTGCTCAATTGTTTATGAATGGATAAATAAATTGTGGTATAGTCACATAATGGAATACTATATAATAATGAGAACAAACATTGCCAATGGCAATGGCATAGCAAAACGGATGGCTCTCAAAACAATGTAAAATGAAAGAATATATACACGAAGGGTACATACTATATAATTCTAGACACAGCTTAAAAACCTGCAAAATTAACCAATGATATTAGAAAACAATATGTTACCATCAGGATGAAGGTGAATGGATAATTACAAAGGATAAAACAGTGACTTAAAAGAGAAACCTCTTGGATGGCACCTTAACTAAATGATCAAAGTTTACCAAATAATAACATCATGTTGCCTCTTGATATGACTCATTAAAAATGGATATATCACTTCTGTGTTCTTTCACCAAAAATGTAGAGCCTGAAACTAATGTTAAGGAAACATCAAGTAAACTGTAAGAGATATTCTACAAAATGCTGTAAAAAAAAAAAGTGAATTAGGAAAAAAAAAAAGGCTGGGTGAAGAAATATTAGACACAGCAAAATGAGAAAAAAGATGACTACTAAATATTATGTATTGAACACTGGATCAGGGGATGATAGAATGGGCTATAAAGGACATTTTGGAACAATTAACAATTTAAATGTGACTATGGATTAGATAACAATGTATCAAATTAAAATGCTAATTTTATAATATATTTTTACCTGAGAGAAGGCCCATTTTCCTAAGACATACATACTGAAATATTTAGAGGAAAGGAAATATTATGTTTCTAACATATATTAGAAAAAATATTCCTGTATGCACATATATTTGCACAAATTTGTACTTGTAGCTCAGTTGGTAAAGAATCTGCCTGCAATGCAGGAGACCCAGGTTCAAAACTTGGTTCAAAAGCTGGGTCAGGAAGATCTCCTGGAGAAGGGAATAGCAACCCACTCCAGTATTTTTGCCTGGAGTACCCCATGGCAGAGGAGCCTGGCAGGCTGCAATCCATGGGGTTGCAAGAGTTGGACATGATTTAGCAACTAAACCACCACCATACAGAGGAAAATTATAAAGAAAATGGGGAAAATATAATTATGTAATATAATATATGATTTCTAAATCTGGGTAAAAAAATGTACCAGGAGTTCCTTAGATTATTTTCAACTCACCTGTCAATTTGAAGTTACATCAAATAAAAAAAGATTGAGGGGTGTAGAACTTTATTAATCTTCTGCAGATTCCTGTGGATGGGGAAATTAGGTTTCAGAGAATTTTTAAAGGGCCAGAAAAGTGATCATTCAGGATCCAATTATGATAATGTTAAAGAAGGCCAACTCATGTTAACCAAGCTCCTAAGACACTGATACATCAAGTAGAATGCCAGTTTATTAATTTAACAACAACAGCAACAACAAATGATACTGCTAAATGGGATGTAAGACTTGCAGGAGCATAGCTGTTACATTTTTCTTCTTGGCAGATACAGATGGAAAATCAATTATCAGAGGACTGCTTTGTGAGCACAGTTCAGAGCATGTAGAGTGGATGAGCATATCAGGTGCTTAATATTCAGGTACTGAAAAGTCTGATGCATCTGTTTCTATAAACATTCTTTTTAACAAGGAGACATTTTACTTCTAAACTGCTTTTCTTTTTGCCTAGAGTTAACTACACATTACACTTGATGATACCATTAAACTCAGAGTCTTGCTTAAATCTAGCCTACAGACTATATATATATATATATATAGCTTTTGTCCAGTCTGGAAAATCAGGACTTATTTTCATGGTTCCTAAGAATGTCCTCATACTTTTTATTAACACAAGTAGAAGAAACAAAGTCAAATGTGAAAGCTTGAACTGATGAGTTTTTTGGCAGGACATTTCACTAAATATAGAATTCTGGGATGACATTTTCTTCCGATACTTTAAAATTTTAGTTTGTCTTCTGATCTTCATTGTTTCTGAAGATTTGTCAGCCACCTTTCACATTGGTTTTTCTCGTATATAAAGTATTGTTCTCTGGCTCCTTTCAAGATAATCTTTTTATTTAAATCACATTTAGTAATACATTAAGTAAACTGTTCTTGCAACTTACAGTAAATATACTAAGTCAAGAATCTCTCTAAAAATTCCATTAATATGACTCCCATATTTGTATTAGGTCCAAGTAATTCTAAAAATATCTCAGGTCACTTATATACCAAAGTCATAGAACATTTAAGACATGTTCTATATTTAAATAGCCAATATGGTAACAATATACTTTTGTGAGAATGCACAACTGAACTGTTGGTTGTATAAACCGTAGATACGTACCCTCTAAACACTGATGCCCATTAGCAGCATACAATTAAATTACAGACTCATATGTCTAGCTGGAATTGTGGAAAATTCAAATATGTAAGTGATATAGGGGACACTACAAATTCCTAACACAATGTTTAGCCTACATGTTACAATCATCAGTATGCATGTGAAGTTGCCAGACAGATACTTACGGTAGTGTATTAAAAATTCTGCTGCTTAGTAATATCTGAGTTTCTGCATATATTTTGAACTCCAAGTAGGATGTAACTATTCCTAACCAAAAGGCTTTTTTTTTTTCCTATTCTATTCCTATGCTATTGGTTTACACCAATACCATAATTATTCATTGATGAAATTTGATAGTAACTCTTCAAACTAACCAGTGTAAGCTCAAGCTTCTGGCTTTCCTATCTGTCAACAAGGTACATCACTACATTCACTTAGATTTTATTCCATTTCTGTCAGCATGGTCTTTTTTTTTTTTTTTGTACAAGTCTTTTAAATATTCCAACAGAATTCTACATTTAGTGCAAATATTTTGGGAAAAAAAAAAAACTCACTTCAAACTTTCACCTTTAACTTTGTTAAATAATGTGTTTTCAGGCCTTTCATGTTCTTCTACCAAAGATGGTGTGTCATTTCTTTGCTTTCAAGGTTTCTTTGGACTTGTTTAATTTCTACTCAAGTATAGTTTGAACCTAATTTTTGGTATCCTGAGAAGCCCTCAAGTGACCAAATCTCTTGATTCTATATGAGAGAAACTCCCACTTTGTGTGGCTCTGGAAACTATTTGATTTACAATTCCTCTATATTTGTTGTCTCACAAGGTTTCAAACACATCCATCACCAATCAGCAAGAGATTGAAGGTGAGTCTATGAATATTTCAAGAAATTTTTTTTTCATGGTTTCTAACTCTTTGGTCTGCAAGGAGATCCAATCACTCCATCCTAAAGGAAATCAGGAAGGGCTGATATTGAAGCTGAAACTCCAGTACTTTGGCCACCTGATGCGAAGAGCTGACTCATCTGAAAAGACCCTGATGCTGGGAAAGATTGAAGGCAGGAGGAGAAGGGGATGACAGCAGACTGAGTCAGCATCATTGACTCAATGGACTTGAGTTTGAGTGAACTCCAGGAGTTGGTGATGGACAGGGAGGCCTGGCATGCTCCAGTCCCATCGGGTTACAAAGAGTTGGACATGACTGAGCAAATGAACTGAACTGAACTTTCTGATACAGTTATGCAAATTCAAGCTGATTCAACCTCTTCAGATTCCTATCTCTCTACCTCCTGAACTGGCCCCCTTGCTTTGATTCTGAAAGTAATTCCATCTAGAAAGCCAGAAATACCTCCTTCTCTTAGAGCTCACAGTTCTGTATAGTCTGTTGTCCAGCATCGAAAATCAGTTCTTGTGTGTTTTTTTCTAATTTTCTAGTTGTTTCCAGTGGTTAGGCAGGACTAATGCTACTTAGCCCATCAGAGCAGAAATAGAATTCTAAAAAATTTTAATGTATGTAAAAATGTTAATTCTATATAACCTAGGATCTTTCAAGTTTCAGAGAGATTATAAACTGTTCTCAATTGCTCAGCCCCATGGAAAGAAATCATAAATTATATGATTAAATCTTCCACATTTAAGACTTTTTACCTCACTACCAACAGCTGATAGTTTTTCCTCACTACCACTTACTTGATTTTCCTGACATATTCTTTCTTGATGGTGTCTTTCAAACCTACAACTTCCTTTTCCACCCTCACATTAAACATAGTCATCTTGGGCAATTGCCATGATCTCCTAACTGTTGTTCTTAACTCACATTCTGCTTTCACCATATAAAAGTAATTTCAAAATTATAATTCTTCAAATACCACTTTCATCTTAGCATTAGCACATTCAATCTAATCAACAAGCTAGACTGGCTTTGTGGGCTACTATTGGGTTGGCAGAGTACATCATGTGAAATGCTGGTCTGGATGAAGCACAAGATGGAATCAAGATTCCAGGAGAAATATCAACAACCTCAGATATGCAGATGATACCACACTAATGGCAGAAAGTGAAGAGGAACTAAAGAGCCTCTTGATGAAAGTGAAAGAGGAGAGTGAGAAAGCTGGCTTAAAACTCAACATTCAAAAAACTAAGATCATAGCATCCAGTCCCATCACTTCGTGGCAAATAGATGGGGAAACAATGGAAACTGTGAGACTTTATTTTCTTGGGCTCCAAAATCACTGCAGATGGTGACTACAGCCATGAAATAAAAAGACAATTGCTCCTTAGAAGAAAAGCTATGACCAACCTAGACAGCATATTAAAAAGCAAATACATTACTTTGCCATCAAAGGTCCATCTAGTCAAAGCTATGGTTTTTTCAGTAGTCATGTATGGATGTGAGAGTTGGGCAAAGAAAGGTATTGGAGAAGACTCCTGAGAGTCCCTTGGACTGCAAAGAGATCAAATCAGTCAATCCTAAAGGAAATTAGTCCTGAATATTCATTGGAAGGACTGATGCTGAAGCTAAAACTCCAAGACTCTGGCCACCTGATGAGAAGAACTGACTCATTGGAAAAGACCCTGATGCTGGGAAAGATTGAAGGCAGGAGGAGAAGGGGACAACAGAGGATGACATTGTTGGATGGCATCACCAACCCAATGGACATGAGTTTGAGCAAGCTCCGGGAGTTGGTGATGGAAAGGGAAGCCTGGCATGCTGTAGTCCAAGGGGTTGCAAAGAGTCTGACATAACTGAGCACGTGAATGAACTGAACTGACTGGGTTGGCGAAAAGGTTCACTTGGGTTTTTCTGTAACATCTTATGGAAAACCTTGAATAAACCTTTTGGCCAACCCAGTATTTCAAACATCATCTCCCTATCCCATCACAGAATGTGGATATGTAGAGCATAATTTAGCAAGCAGGACTAGCAGCCATTTACTCCAGTTATTCATTCAGTGCTCCCAACATACCAAGTACTTTGTTATACACTGGAGATCCAAAACTAAGAATTTGGCAGGGGACCCAAATAAATCAATATTTTATATATATTGTGATAGTACAAAGATAAAAATATTCAGAGTAAGTTTTACCACCCTATATGTAATTTTCTGCAAAAGCTCCCTAGCATTAATGGCTATGTTTTATATTAAAATATGATTAGTAGTGGAAAGGGCATTACAGGCAGTGAAAATAGCATGAGAACAGGGACGCAGAAGGGAGATACAGCATGACGTAAGTGGAGACAGCAGACAGTTTATATCTACATCATGAGAGTTAATCGAAG
Source organism: Aepyceros melampus (assembly GCA_006408695.1). Lineage (NCBI taxonomy): Eukaryota > Metazoa > Chordata > Mammalia > Artiodactyla > Bovidae > Aepyceros > Aepyceros melampus. The sequence goes on along the minus strand of SJXQ01011117.1, from coordinate 20,336 downwards.
GCATGGGGCAAATGATATAGCCGGAGTATAGGCAGGAGAATGTTAACAGAACCAATTATTTACTATATTTCACAGCTTGGATTTTTAACAACCTGCTAAAGGAAGTTTAATCAAGGGAGTGACGTATTCAGATTTTTGTTTTAGAAAAAGAGATTCTGGATATTTTATTGAAGATTAATTTCATGGAACAAGAGGGGAGGCAGGTCAGTTTTTAAGTAAGAGTCTATGCAAGTGATGCAAAGTCTGAACTCTGCTAGTTGCAATGATGATAAAGAGGAAAGAATGACGGAACACAACACTGTAACGATTTGTAGGACATGAGGGGTGAAGGTATAACTGAAGAATCTAGGGTGACTTACTTTCTAGATTTAGTAGCAACTGAGTGGATAATTGTGTCATCTACATCAGATGACACCATTAACACAAAAAGAAGAACATACTGAAGGGTGGTTTAAAAATTGATTAGTTCAAGTTTGTTTATCTGGACTGCTGAGGCACCTTGAGATACCCAGGTGAAAACGTCCCCAGTGTGATTAGATATAAATCCAAAGTATATTTATAAAAACTTAAAAACTATCATCCACAGAGTAGGTGGCTAAAACCATGAGAGAGTAAAATGCCCAAGAGACAGTGTGTGAAGTAAGAGAGAAAAGCATCAGCATTCAGAGATCAGGCAAAGGCATGGCAGCACAATGCTTCAGTGGCGGTAAAAATAACTTAGCTATAAAACCTCATTCATTTATCACTCCACATTCTTCTGAGGTAAGGGACATAAAATACATACTTAAGGTGGCCTGTATTGGCTTTATCCCATCATGTGATAGGTAGCTGATCCACTGATGCCCTTGAAAACTCGAGGAGTTGAGGTGTACTTCTAATCATTTCAATTTTGCACTCATTATTCATCCCTAAAACCACAAAATTATTGTCTCAAATTCTTAGTGGTCTGTTTAAATGCCCCCTCTCATGATTTGACGTGGAGTGGGGACACTCCACAGTCTTTCCTCTTCGGAAGAGATGTGACTCAAAATGTGGTGAGGACTTGGAGATGTTCAATTGATTCTTGTCCTCCTTTGGAACTGATTCTTACCTCCTTTATCATGTAGCATATAGTTTTTCTTAGTACCTGTTGTAACAGATGCTATAACATCAAAGTACACATCTCTCTCTCCCAGAGAAGCACGAGTTCCTCAATGAGTGAATTGTTTTTGTTTTGTTTTATACCCCCAGTTTTTAGCACAAGGTAAGAAAACTGAGAAAACAGTAGTGATAAAATGAGCAAATGATAAATTGAGCATCTAGGACTAGAGCAATGGCATATGAATAGAGTATGACATTTGGTATCCTGTGTGGTAGATTCAAAACCCCCCATTGGTGAAAAAGCATTTTTATTATTTGGGGCAGAGAGATTGTATCTCTCAAATTCAGAGTTTAAATTGCATTAATAGAGATATATCTTTTAATTCAATGTTTGAAGCTGAAATGGATGGATCCCTAAGGAAAACCTCAAAATGTAACCAAGAGGACCCTATAGGGCCTTCCCCCATATCTTCTACTTTAGCTTTTGGGCTTCCCAGGTGGCTTAGGGGTTAAGAATCCAGCTGCCAATGCAAGAGACTTTGTTTCAGTTCCTGGGTCGGGAAGATCCCCTGGAGAAGAAAATGGCAACCTGCTCCAGTATTCTTGTTTGGGAAATCCCATGGACAGAGGAACCTGGTGGGTTACAGTCCATGAGGTTGCAAAGAGTGGGCCATGAATGAGTGACCCAGCACAGAAGTACCCAGATAATAGTATTTGATGCAAATTTCCTGAATTGTTTTGCATATGTGAAACTCCCTCCCCCATACACACACCAAATGGAAGATATTAACTACTTGATGATCAAGAATATCTAGTCTCAGGCCTCCTGCAGCCTAAGAACTGATATAATTAACCCCTGTGACATTGTCCTGTTCCCTCATTAGCCAATCAGAGAAATGAGCAGGATCTGATCCTATACCCTGTGACTCTCTCCACCATCCCCTCACCTTTTAAAATGCTTTGCCAAAACCCTTCAGTTTGTTTGGCCTCACTGTGAGTCTGGCACACAAACCTGCATTAACAAAAACTCAGATTTATGAATGGACATTACAAAAAGGGATATGAGCTCAGAGTTGAAAAGGGTGATGGTAGTAATTATACTAGAGGAAAAAAATTCATTTGCTTTTCAAGGCATAATTCCAAGAGTCACTCTTGAATATAGGTTTTTGTTTTACTATAAAAGGAGCTCTTTACAGTTTCTTGAGTAAAATTTTTTCAAACAAATCCTTATCTAGGTATCTAGACTCTATCTTTAAATAAATGCTTTGAAATATTGATCCATGTCGAGGGAAAAGTATTAGGCAGTATAAGCCGTATTTAGTGAACAAGTAAACAAATGTTATTCCTAAATTCAATTCCCTTCTAAATTTCTAGACTACCACAGACAAGAATGCAGCCTGGTTTTTCACAACTAAACCCTGAAATAATGATATCTTATTCAGGAGACCAACATAGTTCATTTTTATTCTGATGGGTATCTCATTTATTAAGCACAGAATTCACAGTGCTCCAGTGCCAAGAATTACTAAGCAACAGAACATATGTAGGCGGATGTGGTGTTTGCATATTCACACAATATGACATTTACACCAAGATCAGAAGTATATTATTGCTGAAAGAGGGTAACAGTAACCAAATGAGAGGTAGTAATATTCTTTTATAAGATACCATTCGCAGAAGTAACTTCATGATCTTAACGAATAACCCTCTCCTAGAGAACACAAGTGAATCCAGAGGGACATTCACATCCCCCCACATTTAATTTCTCCTAAATGCTAGAAAGGAAAACATACTGTTTGAAGCAATTTTTGTGCCTTCTATAGTATAACACCTAGTACGGTGTGAATACGGGAACTGCCTATCAGCCTGAGCAGAATACTAACTGTTTTACAGCATCAACATTAGGAAATATTCTGTTCTACTCAAGACATTTCCCTAGGGACCCAAAACTTGGCAACTTTCTCTGATAGGCAGCTACTTCTGTTCCCATGCTGTCTCTCTGCTGAATACAGGAAACAAAGATAAAGAGAAGGTTCAATGTCTGGGTAAAAGTGACTGTTTCCTCACACAGGGGAAGTAAATGCCCAATGCCAGACAGTATGTGCATCAGCCTAGTTCAAACTAATGAGTATAAGGCAGTGACCTCAAAACCGTGTCCCTTTGAGGCAACCACCTACATGCCCACTTCAGTTTCGCAACTTTTAACACAATTAAAATACAGACTAAGTGAATGAGGAAAAGTTTTCTAAGGAAAATCCCCAGAGCAGTCAACAAAATGGGTCACTCTGTAAGTATTATCAATAACTGTTAGTAAAACATAATATACAGGCTAAAATTCTAAGTTTAACAATAGGTATGTGTGTGTGCTAATTGGCTTCAGTCATATCCGATTTTTGCAACCCCATGGACTGTAGCTCGCCAGGCTCCTCGCCATGCAATTCTCCAGGCAAGAATACTGGAATGGGTGGCCATGCCCTCCTCCAGGGACCTTCCCAACCTAAGGGTCAAACTCACATCCCTTATGTGTCCAGCATTGGCGGGTAGGTTCTTTACTACTAGCACCGCTTGGGAAGCCCAACAATAGGTATACATATTCTTAAAACATCAAATGTTCCTTCATCTTTTTTAAATTAATTTTTATTTTTTAGTTTGTTTTGCTTTACAATACTGTATTCGTTTTGCTATACATTGACATGAAGCAGCCACGAGTGTACATGAACTCCCAATCCCGACCCTCCCTCCCCCCTCCCGCCCCACACCATCTCTCTGGATTATCCCCGGGCATCAGTCCCAAGCATCCTGCATCCTGTTTTAATGTCCTCAGTTGATACTTTTCATGGTTTGAGTTTCCCCTTTTTTGTGGCAGTATTTTGCTACAATGATTCATCCACTAAACTTGCTTTTCAAAGGCTGTTGGGACTTCCCTGGTTGTCCAGTAGTTAAGAATCCACCTGCCAATCCAGGGACAAGGGTTGGAGCCATGGACCAGGAAGAACCCATAGGCCACAGGGCAACTAAACTCACACACCACAACTACTGTGCCCTACTGCTGGTGCTCCACAAGAGAGGACACTGTAGTGAGAAGCCCTCATAGCACAATGAAGAATGGCCCCCACGCACTGCAACTAGAGAGAGCCGCACAGAGCAACAAAGACCCATTGAAGAAAAAAAAAAATGTTTTTTAATTACAAAAAAAATAGTTAAATGTTCTTGGAAGAAATGCAACCCTCCTCCCTACCTACCCAGTGAACAGATTTTTATCATGACTTTTCATAATTTGATTAAAGACTTCAATATGCCAGCTACATCTCTTGAGAGATCATTCCCTGTTCATAACCCTCAGAGAAACTGCAGGTAACTATTGAGGGCAGCTAGGAAAGCAAGCTTTTTTTTCCCTGTGAAAAGAAGATTTGATGTTCATTATAAGCATGTTACTATCCGGTTAGTACACTAGGTCCTAAACTGCAGTTTACAAAAGGAATAAGAAAATAAAAACCTAGCAACAATCCTGACAATTTTTTTTTTTCAAAGCTCTCTATGTTTTCAAATCACAATAGCCTGTTGACAACACCCCTATCTGTAGAGATTTCCATCAGTATGGCAGGAATATGGTAGCTATCATCACATGGAAAGCTGAATAGTTACTGGAATTTGTTAGAATGAAGCTCCTTATAAATATTTTCACCACGTGCTCCTTGTTATTTGAATTGATTTCTACAGTTGGGAATAGTGGACCTATAGAAGGATCTCTCATCTCTCCTGAATTTAGATGGACTTTACAAAATTGTATCACTTCCCAAGTGGCACAGTGGTAAAGAATCCTCCTGCCAGTGTAGAGTAAGCAGAAGACGTGGGTTCCATCCCTGGGTTGGGAAGATCCCCTGGAGTGGAAAGTGGCAACCCACTCAAATATTCTTGCCTGGAAAATCCCATGGACAGAAGGAGCCTGGTGGGTCATAATCCATGGGATTGCAAAGAATCAGACACAATTGAGCACATACCACAGTTATCATATAAAAAGGTTCAATATATATGAATTTGCGTTTCAGATTATTTTTAAGTAGCAACCGAACAAGTTTCAAATAAAGACAGCCCTCTCCCCAGCCCCCCCACCCCCGCCCAGCTAGAAAGGGAAGAGAGCCAAAGTATAATTAAACTACTCTTAGGAAAATATTTCTATTTTCCAGTTAAATCTCCAGAAATGTTCAATAAAATGATGATATAATAATAACACAGGCCCTCAGTTCCCCTAAATAGATAGTACAAATAAATAAGTAAGGGCCACTTGCAACAAACTTACCTGGACCGCTTATTTCTGGGAAAGCTTCAGCAGAGATTTCCTGAGTAGAAGTTGCAAAGATGAGGCCTAAGTGTCTGCATTTTTAACAAGCATCTACCTACATCTTGACAACAAGCTACCATTTTGATTGTGTTAAGTTTTGGAAAATACTTGCTAAAAACTTGGAAACCAGAAATTAATCTTATCACTTAAATTATTCTAATACTAATCATTTGAATTTAGATTCACTACCTTCTGTATCTTTACCCCCTGCAGTAGGGGAGAGGGCTTCCTTGTTACTCAGGTCTCCCACTTGGGGAAAAGAAGCCTGATTTTTTTTTCCTTCCCCATCCAGCAAAACCTCATTCAGGAAACTCTCTCCCCAGGAGCCACCTTTACTTGAAGCTCTGGTTTTGAGTCAAGGAACCAGCATTGCCAGCTCACTTGCAACTTGTTAGAAATGCAAATTACTGAGCCCTCTTTTGACCTCCAGAATCAGAAACTGGGGAGGTGGGCCTAACAACCTTTGGTTAAAGGAGTCTTCCAGCTATTACCAAGTGGGCTGATTTTTGAGAAGCACTGCTACATAAGTACTTAGTAGGGAGACAATGTATCTATCTGTTAGACCTCCCGGTCTTTGCCCAGGACCCGTCGTCGCCAAGATCACCGAGACTCGGACTCGATGCAATTAGCAAGAGGATTTATTAAGCCGACATGCCGGGGTTCAATCTCCACCCGAGGAGATGAACCCCGAACAATTGTTACAGAGCAGTTTATAAGCAAAAAATCATAAACAGGTGCAGTTGAGATGGAGTGTTTTGATTGGTTCACAAACTTTGGCCTTTTCGGGGATAGGTTCATTCGTTATTAGGCCTAAATAGCTAACTAACCTACAATTATGCTGCTTTAGTTGAATGGCCCGAGGCAATCAACTTTTAGCTTGACTCTTGGGGGCTGTATTTTTAAGATGCGAGTATGATCCCCCTCTGTGTTTTTCTTTCCTCTTAAGACAATAGCCCTGATTTAAGATTAACAAAGAGCCCGTGGGTGCAGGTCTGTTTCTTTAGAGCCCCTAATAAACTTTTAACCTTTCTCCTTGTTCCCTGGAATGCTCCCGAAGAAGTCAGAAGACACTGTTCTCATACCTATGTCCCTAGTGGCGCCTCTCATGGTAGACTGATTACAGGCTAGGGAACAAATCAGGGCTAGAAACAATTTTTACAACCTCAGGCTGCTCAGGCTGGTCTCTACATATCTATATTAATTCCCGTGTATCTCTCACAGACTACCTTTGCACTTTTACAAAGGCCTTCCAAGCTGAAGTAAGCAGTAAACAATTAGAGAGGAGTTCAGGAACCATAGAAACTAAAAGGGAGCTACTCTGGATCACAGCTTTTAAGTGAATTTGTGCTTGAAAGCACCGCCAAGAGAAATAGGCATCAACCTTTATTTACATTGAAATCACTTTGGTGTTCTGACTTTGTTTCTGTTTTTACCTTCAGTTCAGTTCAGTTGCTCAGTCATGTCTGACTCTTTGCGACCCCATGAATGGCAGCATGCCAGGCCTCCCTGTCCATCACCAACTCCCGGAGTTCACTCAGACTCGCGTCCATCAAGTCAGTGATGCCATCCAGCCATCTCATCCTCTGTCATCCCCTTTTATTCCTTAAAATAATGTAATTTCTGGGGCCTGGAATGCCCCAGGTGAATCTAATAAGGGTCTCCTAAATCCATCCTCTCACACTTTAGCCCACATCAGAATCACATGGACGGACTGTTACACTGTGAGGACAGCCTCCCTCACCCCACCCCAGGTTCAGAGTCAATAGTTCTAGGGTAGGGAGAGAATCGGAGAAGGCAATGGCACCCCTCTCCAGTACTCTTGCCTGGAAAATCCCATGGGCAGAGGAGCCTGCTAGGCTGCAGTCCATGGGGTCACTAAGAGTCGGACACGACTGAGCGACTTCACTTTCACTTCTCATTTTCATGCATTGGAGAAAGAAATGGCAACCCACTCCAGTGTTCTTGCCTGGAGAATCCCAGGGATGGGGGAGCCTGGTGGGCTACTGTCTATGGGGTCGCAGAGAGTCGGACACGACTGAAGCGACTTAGCAGCAGCAGCAGCGGGGAGAGAATCTGCATTTCTAAACACTGTTTTGGTGCTGGTTCTGGGAGCAAAATCTGAAAACCGCTGTAGTGACCCCAGCCATCAATTCTATTTGCCTGAGGCAGAACAATAGGTAGTGAGCCTAGGCCAGAATATTTTGAAATGTAGTCAGGGTAATATTTAAATTCCAAATTTGCAAGTTGTCTCATTCACTCCTGCACTCCTGCAACAAATGCGGCTACAGTTTTTCACTGCCTCCACTATCTCTTTTTTTCACTCTTCAGCCAGACTTTCTATAAGCACAATAAATATTGAGGTCAAAAGGAAACAACTTAATAGTGTAACACCTCACTTTTTCCACGTCAACTTTACCTAATACCTTCACCTTAAAAGCAAAAGAGGTCCCTGGAAAGCAAAACAGATCCTTCTGTTAGGTAGTTAGAATAGGGAAAAGGAGTCCAAAATGGCGGTGGCTAAAAGACAAGGAAGGGAAAAGCCCGCGAAAGCAGAACAAATGAAGGTCAAAGGAAGGTCCAAGGACTGGACTGAAGACCTCAGGCAGAACAAATAGCACTCCTGGCTAAGCCCAATTTGCATAGGGCAGGCCCAGGGGGAGGAAAAAACGTATAAAAGGAGGAGCCAAAGCGCTTTCTCTGTCTCCCCCGCATGCGTGAGCTCTTTCTCCCTCTCAGGAACTCTCCTCCCCGGCCTGCCCACCCCACACAGGCTCCTCCACTCTCTTCACTTCGTCTTTGTGTTGGCATGTCCTCACACTTCGAGGATGGATTCTTCTACTATCTTCTAAATAAAATAGAGCTGTAACACTCTATTTGATTTGTCTGAGAGCTATAACACAGTTTGTGCAAGGCCTGAGAGCTGTGTTGCACCAAGGGCTTTAATGTCTGTCGCTCCAAATCTTTGTTGTGATGAGACAGAACCAGGGAGAATACACTCACCTGACACTACCAAGTACAGAATCCATGCAGTCAAGAGAATTTGCTTTGCACACAGGCAGAGCACTCAGATTCTTACTCTGAGTCATTTCAAATTATAGATGGATTGATAATCCGCTTTCTTAGCTTGTAGCAGATTGAAATCAGAAAGTTGCAGGCTGAGCAACTGACACAGGAAGCAAGACATGATAGCTAATAGTTTAAAAACACAAAAAATGATAAAAAGCAAACAGAAGAATTTAAGATGTGAAGAACTTAGGATATTTCCATTTAAATGATCCTTTAAAGTAGCATTGAATCTGTTATGGGCTTCCCAGGTGGCATGGTGGTAAAGAATCTGCCTGCCAATGCAGGAGACACAAGAGAGAAGAGACGTGGGTTTGATCCCTGGGTTGGGAAGATTCCCTGGAGTAGGAATGGCTACCTGCTCCAGTATTCTTGCCTGAAAAATTCCAAGGATAGAGCAGCTAGGCAGGGTACTTGTTCATGGGTTTGTAAAAAGTCAGACACCACTGAGTGACTGAGAGCACACACACACAGCGTAACTGTAGCCCCTGAAGAAGCATGAGACAAGATGAGTATTTAAAACTTGTCTCCAAAAACCCTCATTTATTGCTGCTAGGAATGCTTCAGTCATTGTGGCTATAATCAAGAAGTTTTCATTAAAACCACAGAGAAAGACATTCCTACCAGAGTGGCTAAAATTAAAAAGACTGATAATACCAGACGTAGGCAAGGTTGTGAAGCTATTGGAATTCTCATACCTGGTGGACATATCATTTGCTACAGTCATTTGGAAAACTGGTTAGCCTTCTTTGCTAAGATTTAACATATTTATACTCTGTAATATTATGTGGCTAAAATGTCATTGAGAGAAAATATTCCATGGCTATATGGTGTTGATTGCACAATTCTATGATTATTCTAAAAATCACTGAATTATGCACTTTAAAAGAGTGAATTTTATGGTATGTGAAGTATATCTCAATAAAGCTGTTATTAAAACAAAGAAAGTAATACTGAATTCCTAATTTTAAAAACCGGTGAATTTCACACAAATATAAGCAGCTGGATGGAAATGTACCAAGAGGGGAGCTGCTTGAGGGCAAGAAGAACACCCTAAACTCATGGGATGCATTAACTATTGGTTAGGAACAGTTCAGGTGCTTTTCTGTGAAGTAAAATAATCTAATGTTTATATCACTCCTGTGGAGAAGTCACAATTATCTTTATGCTCATTTCATAGATAAGAAAAATAAGCCATGGAGAGATGAAGTAACTACTCCAGATCACATGGCTGAAAGTGCAGAGAGGATACATGAACCTCTCTGAAAGGGCCATGCCCCAGAGTCCAGGTACCTGACTGCACACTCCCTACCTCCATCCTATCATGCTGCTGCTGCTAAGTTACTTCAGTCGTGTCCAACTCTGTGTGACCCCAGAGATGGCAGCCCACCAGGCTCCCCCATCCCTGAGATTCTCCAGGCAAGAAGACAGGAGTGGGTTGCCATTTCCTTCTCCAATGCATGAAAGTAAAAAGTGAAAGTGAAGTCGCTCAGTTGTGTCTGACTCTTTGCGACCCCATGGACTGCAGCCTACCAGGCTCCTCCGTCCATGGAATTTTCCAGGCAAGAGTACTGGAGTGAGGTGCCATGGCCATCCTATCATAGCAGTTTGCTATTAACTATTCATCATCCTGAATAAGGAAGTAACCATGGACTATGTTTGGAAAGGGGAAGTGGTTACAGGAGACTGGTTAATGATTTTCTATTTTAAAAAAGTATTATACATATTTGATCTCTGGTTCCTCTGCCTTTTCTAAAACCAGCTTGAACATCAGGGAGTTCACAGTTCACATATTGCTGAAGTCTTGCTTGGAGAATTTTGAGCATTACTTTACTAGCATGAGATGAGTGAAATTGTGCGGTAGTTTGAACATTCTTTGGCATTGCCTTTTTTTCGCATTGGAATGAATACTGACCTTTTCCAGTCCTGTGGCCACTGCTGAGTTTTCCAAATGTGCTGGCAAATTGAGTGGAGCACTTTCACAGCATCATCTTTCAGGATTTGAAACAGCTCCACTGGAATTCCATCACCTCCACTGGCTTTGTTCGTAGTGATGCTTTCTAAGGCCCACTTGACTTCACATTCCAAGATGTCTGGCTCTAGATTAGTCATCACATCATCATGATTATCTGGGTCATGAAGATCTTTTTTGTACAGTTCTTCCGTGTATTCTTACCACCTCTTCTTAATATCTTCTGCTTCTGTTAGGTCCAGACCATTTCTGTCCTTTATCGAGCCCATCTTTGCATGAAATGTTCCCTTGGTATCTCTAATTTTCTTGAAGAGATCTCTAGTCTTTCCCCTTCTGTTCTTTTCCTCTATTTCTTTGCATTGATCGCTGAAGAAGGCTTTCTTATCTTTTCTTGCTATTCTTTGGAACTCTGCATTCAGATGCTTATATCTTTCCTTTTCTCCTNCGTGTATTCTTACCACCTCTTCTTAATATCTTCTGCTTCTGTTAGGTCCAGACCATTTCTGTCCTTTATCGAGCCCATCTTTGCATGAAATGTTCCCTTGGTATCTCTAATTTTCTTGAAGAGATCTCTAGTCTTTCCCCTTCTGTTCTTTTCCTCTATTTCTTTGCATTGATCGCTGAAGAAGGCTTTCTTATCTTTTCTTGCTATTCTTTGGAACTCTGCATTCAGTTGCTTATATCTTTCCTTTTCTCCTTTGCTTTTCGCCTCTCTTCTTTTCACAGCTATTTGTAAGGCCTCCTCAGACAGCCATTTTGCTTTTTTGCATTTCTTTGCCATGGGGATGGTCTTGATCCCTGTCTCCTGTATAATGTCACTAACCTCATTCCTAACATCATGTTAAATATTGAGCTTTCTTGAATTCATGGAGAGAGTTAATTACTATTACGCATACTGAACTCTATTTAATATCATTCTTCTAGAAATTTGACTGAAATTTGGAATAATGGTGGAGGGTCATATGAGTCCTCTTTCAGCTGTCTCTTGATGGTTGCTATGGTATCAGAAGTTCATAAAACAAAAACTGTAATTGTTAGTGTTAAAAGCACTTGGAGTCCTTTTTCTGTTTTTAAAATCTGTACTAAATATTCGGATTTAGAATATCCTTTAAAAAAATATCAAAGTCATCTGGTGAAGTTTTCTAATTCTTTCACCTATTTAGTGAATGGATTAATCACATTTATTTTAGTTATTTATCTATTATTTCCAACACCTGGATAGTATATGTGTCTGTTTCTACTCTCTGTTCATTGTTTGATTTTTCAGGTATGTTGCCCTATATCTTTTCATGTCCAGTAATTTTTAATTGAAAACTGGATATTGCATATGAAAAAATTAGATATTTGGATAATGGTTATCTTTCTCCAGAGAATCCTTTTTTTAGAAAAGCAGTTGGTGTACATGTTAGGTTCCTTGATCCAGGTGAGTCTTACCCATCTCTAGTATGACCAAGTCCTTTGAAATAGCCTGTCAAACTGACATTTTAGAATATTTACTAGATCCACATTTTCTTTCCCCAGTCCACGAATGTTGATAAAACTTGGTTTTGGTGTGTGAGCCTTAATCTGCTAAGTTAAGTTGCTCCAGTCATGACATTTTAGAATATTTACTAGATCCACATTTTCTTTCCCCAGTCCACGAAGGTTGATAAAACTTGGTTTTGGTGTGTGAGCCTTAATCTGCTAAGTTAAGTTGCTCCAGTCGTGTCTAACTCTGTGTGACCCCAAAGAGGGCAGCCCACCAGGCTCCCTCGTCCCTGGGATTCTTCAGTCAAGAACATTGGAGTGGGTTGCCATTTCCTTCTCCAGTGCATGAAAGTGAACAGTGAAAATGAAGTCGCTCAGCTGTGCTGGACTCTTAGCGACCCCATGGATTGCAGCCCACCAGGCTCCTCCGTCCATTGGATTCTCCAGGCAAAAGAGTACTGGAGTGGGGTGCCATTGCCTTCTCCTATTTCTTGGTTATTCATAGGTTGTCCTTCTCTTCTGTAAATCATGAGTTGGAAAGTGATGGGAGGGAAAATTGAACACAGAATATTACATTTTACCTTTTTTTCCCCAGAATATTTGTTCTCTAGGCCTTGTGTTGGTATCCATGAAATCCAGTGCATTTTCTCTTCAGCTCAGTGAGGTTGCCACAAGCAAGTTCCAGGCCTCCCTCGCTTTCTTTCCTGTGTCCATGTCCCATGAAAATTAGCAAATTTCTGAGGGGAGCAACATCTTTGAGACTGAAGAATACATTTAGCTATGTTTCTTTTCTTTGGGAACTTGGCTCCTCAAGTCTTGAGCCCTAATACTGTTAAATTGTTGTTATTGCACATTATTCGGTATACCTGGTAGGCTGCGGTCCATGGGGTCGCTAAGAGTCGAACACGAATGAGTGACTTCCCTTTCACTTTTCACTTTCACGCATTGGAAAAGGAAATGGCAACCCACGCCAGTGTTCTTGCCTGGAGAATCCCAGCGACAGGGGAGCCTGTTTGGCTGCCGCTCTGGGGTTGCACAGAGTCGGACACGACTGAAGCGACTTAGCAGCAGCAGCAGCAGCAGTATACTTGAAAGTTGTTATTTTTGGTAGCACTATTCTAATACCAGTTATTATTTCTAATATTCTATATTATTTTTAGTACAACGTGGGGAAATTCTCTTCTACTATTTTTGGAATAATAGTATTAATAATTGAAATTCTTCTTTCCATTTTTTTTCTTTCCAGAACTCATATTCCTATACATTAGCCTTCTTAACCTACTGTGCTCGTCTCTTCTGTTTTGGATGTTATTTTTATTCACTTGCTCAGTTCTGAGTATTTAATTTACACTGCTCTCATAGAGAGTGTGGAGAAGGAAATGGCAACCCGCTCCAGTATTCTTGCTTGGGAAATCCCAGGGACAGAGGAGCCTGGTGGGCTACAGTCCATGGAGTCTCAAAAGAGTCGGACATGACTTAGCAACTAAACAGCAACATAGAGAGTGTGGGAACAATAGTTTTCATGGTCATCTCTGTGCTCTGCACTTTGGAAATCGAACAGCCAGAAATTTTGTAAATTTTTCAAGGTACTTGAGAGAAAGATGAACTTTTATGTATAAGAAAAATTTTGAGAGTGGGTCTAGTCAAGGCTATGGTTTTTCCAGTAGTCATGTATGGATGTGAGAATTGGACTTTGAAGAAAGCTGAGCACCAAATAATTGATGCTTTTGAACTGTGGTGTTGGAGAAGACTCTTGAGAGTCCCTTGGACTGCAAGGAGATCCAACCAGTCCATTCTAGGGGAGATCAGCCCTGGGATTTCTTTGGAAGGAATGATGCTAAAACTGAAGCTCCAGTACTTTGGCCACCTCATGCGAAGAGTTGACTCATTGGAAAAGACTCTGATGCTGGGAGGGATTGGGGGCAGGAGAAGGGGATGACCGAGGATGACATGGCTGGATGGCATCACGGACTCAATAAACCTGAGTCTGAGTGAACTCTGGGAGTTGGTGATGGACAGGGAGGCCTGGCGTGCTGCGATTTATGGGTTGCAAAGAGTCGGACACGACTGAGTGACTGCACTGAACTGATATGGGTATATACACTGCATACTTTAGCAATTATCTTATTCAAAACCTCTATATTATTGGCTTGGCATATTCATGCATGAGCATAAGCTCAAGTGTCCCATTAATAATATCTATCAACAAAAATGTATCATTCACTTCTTATCATGACCAATTTCTGTTTTAGTATTACTCTTTTGTTGTTTAGTCACTAAGCTGTGTCTAATTCTTTTGCAACTCCATGGACTGTAGTCCACCAGACTCCTTTGTCCATAGAATTCTCCAGGCAAGAATACTGGAGTAGGTTGTCATTTTCTTCTCCAGGGAATCTTCCTGACAGAGGGTTCAGATGCATACCTCCCACACTGGAAGATGGATTCTTTATGACAGAGCCAACAAGGAAGCCCATTATTCTATTTGGTGTATATTAAATCGTGACACTTATTCATTTGTTGAAGAGTGAATGTTTAATCACTCTTTAAAATGTGACCTTTTTGCACAAACATNCTTCTGTTAGGTCCAGACCATTTCTGTCCTTTATCAAGCCCATCTTTGCATGCAATGTTCCCTTGGTATCTCTGATTTTCTTGAAGAGATCTCTAGTCTTTCCCCTTCTGTTCTTTTCCTCTATTTCTTTGCATTGATCACTGAAGAAGGCTTTCTTATCTCTTCTTGCTATTCTTTAGTAAGAAATAGTAGGTATGGGAGAAAGGACTGTGATAATTTGGTTGGGAAGAGCAAATTCATTGAATACTTGAGGACATATATAATGGGCATTTTTCCCTTGCTTTTTTTCACCACTTTTGTTCAGATAAGTTCTTTGAATATAGAAATACTCTATTAATATTTGTATATGGAAAATGTTGTGATGTTTTTTAAATTACTCGTTAGAAATGTATTGAAAATCAGAGTCCTTTGATCACTGGTTCTGTGTGTTTGTGAAGGGAATGTGGTTAAATCTACAGTGTGGGGAGGTAGGCTGTGAAAATAGATGATAGGAATACCAGAAAACTGCTGTAGCGCAGCAGTTCTCAACCCAGCTGCACCTTAGATCACCTGGGTAGCTTATAAAAACTTCAGTGCTCAAGTCCTATCCCAACTCAATTACATCAGAATTTCCAGGTATCCAGATTTTGTGGGAGTTCCCTAGGGAGAGTCTGATGTGCAGCCAGGATTTAAGACCATTCACTGCTATAAGGGTTAGAGATTTGGAAGAGTGGTTTGAAATAATGAGGTTTGGGGATATAGGATAGAAAGGTTGGACTTGGACAAGAGCCTACAGCCAGAGTTGATAAATTGACAGAGCCTCAAGTTGGAAAAATTATTAACCTTCCTGTTTGATTGCATAAGAGAGAAAGTGTCCTAATTTTCTGATGGGACACCTAATTTTTTAATATATTTTTACAAGGCAAAATAACACCAATGACAGGACATTATTTTTAGCTAATGTAAGTAATTGAAACTTCATAGTGGAAGTGGCTAGAGATAAAATAATGGTTAAATAATTTTCATATACCTAATGCATTTTTATGTTCTCTGTTTAACAGAACAGAACTCATAACTAGAGATTTGTAATTTGCAGCTTCTTTCCCCAATGACATTATTCTTCACTCACTTATAACGAGAATCAAAGTATATAATAGTTTAAAAGTCTGAGGCTTTTCAGAGGAGCAAGGGACGATGCTATCTCTTCTTTTAATAATTCTTAAATATATTACCCCCAGGAAATGGAAAAAAAAAAGATCTGAAAATAGTATGCAAATCATTTGTCCAGTTGGACTGTAATATGTGGGAGAGAACTGTTAGCCAGTTGGGGAATTTATAAGAATCTAGAGTAATTTAGGTTGGATAGAAATGTACTCCTATATTGATGCCACTGCAGTTTTGCTTGTTACTAGCAAAGCTCCTTTCTCACTAAAATTTCCATAGTGAACAGAGTGCTTGTTTCTGAGCTATTCACAATGGACTGAAATAATCGGACTACTCATTTGTCGGCCTTTAAAAGTGGCTGATTAAAAACAGTGTCTGGATGGCTCAACCCTGTCATCCCAAATCAAGACTTGATTGTGAGTGGGGACTGTAATCTAATACTGTACCTGAAGTGAAAGATTAATGACTTAGACTGGGTGAAACCATCAAGTAGGTAATTTTTTTTTTCCATAAAAAGTAATTACTGGTGGAGTAAAAAATACATTCAGGCATTCCGAGATTTAAGATGACATGAAATCTTTGGAGTTAGAGTTATAAAAGTTGATTTATACCAAAGGATCCAGAAAAATGATTCAATGAAGCCATCTTTGTATACTGAGACTGTTTGCTTCAACACAAGTCTTTATGATAGAAAAATCAGCATGGAGATGAAAAAGTCCATCTATGGAAAATATGCAATGTTAAAGCTGAGGATTAAAAATAAAATATAATAAAATTACCCCTTTGATCCTGAAGCTAAATCTAAAGTAATCTGTAGCAAAAGACCTTTTGTGTTTAAGGATTCCCTGTTCTTTGAGGTGGGGTGTGTGCTGTGTTTAATAAAGATTATGTGACTGATTACTTTTCACATACTGACAACCCCCTGTGGTGTCTTTTATGTGTGTCTAGGGGGGTTATATTAAAGTTCTATTTTTTCTGTATAGTGGCCACCTGTTCTTACTAAGGTTGTATCAGACTTTCTTGGAAATAATGCTGGGCTCCAAAGCCTAATGCAGGCTGATGAGACTGGTCTGCATGCGAACTGTGCAGTGTTGTGAATAGCAATGAAGTGGGGAGGACGGAGGCCCAGGCAAAGGAAGGTACCTGCTCGGCTGTTATATTTACCAAGGATTATACTGAAACTAAATTCTGATTATGGACAGTGTGATATCTTAAAGTAAAGATGATGAATAAACTAGAACACGGAAGAACCTTCATTTTCTGTAATGTGTACGCATAAATGAGCTTTACAAATTTACTTTATTTCTCTAATTGATTTCATGGAAGAATCTTATTGCATAAATATGGAGAAAGCAATTTTTACAGCAAGCCCTAGTGTAAAGTAAATGATTACTAGAGGTGCTCAAAGTAATTATATAACATGAAAATCAATATAAAACTATATTACAGTATTTATTTTACTTAAGAGTCTGTGTGTGTATGGTTGAGAATGATTTCAATCTTGCTATAAACTAAGCTTTCAAGATAACAAAAAATGAATATCTTCTAGGGTGATGCCAACTGCAGTTAAAAACTGAGACTTAATAAAATAATATAAAAAATTTTATGTGTTACAATATGCCTAATAAGATAATATAACTTCCTATGGCCTACAGAAAAGTTGACATATTCTTTCTCTCACTTTTTTTCCCCTTTGCACTTAGTTGCTCAGTCATATTCACCTCTTTGAGACCCCATGGACTGTAGCCTGCCAGGATCCTTTGTCCATGGGGATTCTCTAGGCAAGAATATTGGAGTAGATTGCCATGCCTTCCTCTAGGAGGCATGTTCTTTCTCTCAATTTTGTTTTTTTTCCTTTACTGTCTCCTAAAATTGGAAGTACCTGTTTTCTCTCCTCCAGTCATTACATTGTCTCTGCATGTTATCCTTGAGCTGTTTTGACCAATTTTTTGGTTTTCAAGTCTAGGATTCTCAAATCTTTTATTTGAAATTTATCATATTTAAAATCAAATTCTTTATCTACTCCTTTAAATCTCTTTATGTTTTCTCATTTACTCTCAATATAAAGCACCACAGTCCACATGTTCAGGTAGACTGGAACCCCGGGTGTCATCACATATTCTGTCTTACCCAGGCTTCAGGCTCTATAAATGTGCAATGTTCTTTTCCCGTTCTCTACCACAAGTCTAAATTTAAGACCTCCACATTTGGCAATGGCACCCCACTCTAGTACTCTTGCCTGGAAAGTCCCATGGACAGAGGAGCCTGGTGGGCTGCAGTCCATTGGGTCGCGAAGAGTCGGACACAACTGAGCGACTTCACTTTCCCTTTTCACTTTCATGCATTGGAGAAGGAAATGGCAACCCACTCCAGTGTTCTTGCCTGGAGAATCCCAGGGATGGGGGAGCCTGGTGGGCTGCCATCTATGGGGTTGCACAGAGTAAGACATGACGGAAGCGACTTAGCAGCAGCAGCAGCATTTTTACCTGAACATTGTAACGGCTAAGTAGTCTCTAGTATCCAACAGTTACTGGTAAAAACATCCAGGTTCTTTAGCATTGCATTCAGGGCCATTCATAGAATAGCCCTTGCAAGCCTAATCTTTCATTGATTTTGTACAATTCGCCACAAGCCTCTCTCTCTCTTACTTGTTCTCTGGTTTTAATGAATTTCTTGGAGCTCCTGAGTCATTCAGGAATTCCCTGGTGGCTCAGAGGTTAAAGCGTCTGCCTCCAATGCAGGAGACCCAGGTTCGATCCCTGGGTTGGGAAGATCCCCTGGAGAAGGAAATGGCAACCCACTCCAGTATTCTTGCCTGGAGAATCCCATGGACAGAGGAGCTTGGTGGGCTGCAGTCCATGGGGTCACAAAGAGTCGGAACCGACTGAGTGACTTTACTTTCTAATCTTTCATTGATTTTGTACAATTCGCCACAAGCCTCTCTCTCTCTTACTTGTTCTCTGGTTTTAATGAATTTCTTGGAGCTCCTGAGTCATTCAGGAATTCCCTGGTGGCTCAGAGGTTAAAGCGTCTGCCTCCAATGCAGGAGACCCAGGTTCGATCCCTGGGTTGGGAAGATCCCCTGGAGAAGGAAATGGCAACCCACTCCAGTATTCTTGCCTGGAGAATCCCATGGACAGAGGAGCTTGGTGGGCTGCAGTCCATGGGGTCACAAAGAGTCGGAACCGACTGAGTGACTTTACTTACTTACTTACTTACCTGAGTCATTCGTGTCTCTTGCTTTCTACACCTTTCTTCCTCCTTCTGGAAGGCCCTTTCTATTTTAATCGTAGTCTTGGTAAACCCTTTTCATCTTTTGCAGCATCACTTTTCTACCTCATATCATGCATTAGTGGTGGTCCCATCAATTTATATTGTGACCTGTGCCCTTTGAGCAAGTGTTACCTTGACATGAAACTTTCTACAAAGTTAATGTTGTTAAAATGCCACTTTCAAATTAAAGCATAGTACTTTGAGAAGTACAGTCCAGTGACCTTATAAAGAACTAGAAACTGTTAGCAATGGTGCGATCTCTCTTGAGCCTGGTATACTTGCAAGGCATGGTGTCTACATCACGGCTGAGTTCATGTGTGTGTGTTGGGGTTTGTAGAGAGGTGATCATGGTAGAAGGGGAAGGGAAAGACCCAGACAGGATGGGTCTTTCCTTTTCAGGAAGCCAGAAAGGTAAAAGCCAAAGAGATAGTATAAGATAGTCTTTAGGGAGCACTACAGATCAAAGCTCAGACAAAATGCTGGTTCACTTCAGTCACTCAGTCGTGTCCGACCTTTGTGACCCCATGAATTGTAGCACGCAAGGCCTCCCTATCCACCACCAACTCCCGGAGTTCACTCAGACTCATGTCCATCGAGTCAGTGATGCTATCCAGCCATCTCATCCTTTGTCATCCCCTTCTCCTCCTGCTCCCAATCGCTCCGAGCATCAGAGTCTTTTCCAATGAGTCAACTCTTCACATGAGGTGGCCAAAGTACTGGAGCTTCAGCTTTAGCATCATTCCTTCCAAAGAAATCCCAGGGCTGATCTCATTCAGAATGGACTGGTTGGATCCCCTTGCAGTCCAAGGGACTCTCAAGAGTCTTCTCCAGCACCACAGTTCAAAAGCATCAATTCTTCAGCACTCAGCCTTCTTCACAGTCCAACTCTCACATCCATACATGACCACAGGAAAAACCATAGCCTTAAGAGATGGACCTTAGTTGGCAAAGTAGTGTCTCTGCTTTTGAATATGCTATGTAGGTTGGTCATAACTTTTCTTCCAAGGAGTAAGCGTCTTTTAATTTCATGGCTACAGTCATCAACTGCAGTGATTTTGGAGCCTCCCAAAATAAAGTGTGACACTGTTTCCACTGTTTCCCCATCTATTTCCCATGAAGTGATGGGACCAGATGCCATGATCTTCATTTTCTGAATGTTGAGCTTTAAGCCAACTCTTTCACTCTCCACTTTCACTTTCATCAAGAAGCTTTTTAGTTCCTCTTCACTTTCTGCCATAAGGGTGGTGTCATCTGCATATCTGAGGTTATTGATATTTCTCCCGGCAATCTTTATTCCAGCTTGTGTTTCTTCCAGTCCAGCATTTCTCATGATGTACTCTGCATATAAGTTAAATAAGCAGGGTGACAGTATTCAGCCTTGACATACTCCTTTTCCTATTTGGAACCAGTCTGTTGTTCCATGT
>SJXQ01011116.1:0-45298 GCA_006408695.1 Aepyceros melampus | reverse complement strand
CCTTTTTTCTGTCTTGGAGAAGTGCGATCTCTTTTGTGGGAAATACTCTATTTGCTTGGACTCTGCACCTGACCCTCTAAATTCTGAGACGATAATCTATCAGTTCCCACCTTGCTTCTGTGTATTCTTGTTCCCTTTCCAGTTCTACAGACTCTATCATGAATGAATGAATGATGTCTCCATGGTTCCATTTCTAGTTTCTGAGATGCACGTCTTGGTTAGTTATAGTATAGATTCCAAAAGCTTAGGTTTATGCCCTTGGTTCCATTGCTAAATTTGCACTATGACAATGAACAAGTTTTTAACATCTGTGGTTTCACTTTTCATATCTGAAACCAGCACTAAATAGTAAGATTGTGTAATAATTAAATGTAACAATTCAAGGAGCCTTCTTAGCACAATGCCTGTTACATAGCAAATGCTCCAGGGATATTATTAGTGTTAATATTCCTTGACTTATGAATGTGAAATATGATTGTACTCTTCCCAGGACCCTGAAGATCTGTTTTTCCTTTCTGGTTGTTAGGAAATGTCTGTCTTTCTCCATTGCTACTATCAAAGATATTCTATCCAAGCACCTCCCACGGCCCCCCACAACACACAAATGCATACAAACACATACTCAGAATAATATTGTCAACAAACTTAGCTTCTTAGAGAAATTTCTTCCTTAAGTCCTCCAACAATTCCTGAGAAAAAGAAACAGTAGAGGGCCAATTTCATTTTGTTGTACACCTTGCTGTAGCTCTTTCAGATGAGCATTTCTATATATTCTCTGAAAGCTCTATATATTTATAAACATAAAACAAATATAGAAATATAGGTTCCTATCATAGGTTGAAATAAATGCTTTTGTTATTTCAAAATATTATAATTATTTTTTGAAATACATTAGAGCTTAAGTTCATCCCTGACAGATGGTTATAACATGGTGAGTGAAAAGCATTTGTAATTTAACATATTTAAGCTACCGTGGAAAATTAGCAACTTTGTGAAAATTGAAAAACTAATTTCCTAATGTGATTTAGGCAAGGCTGCAAGATTTTCATTAAATAATATAAAACAAATTAGAGAGATAGAAACAAAACTCAGAGGCAGTAAACACAATCATATTAAAAGAGGATTTTCACAATGTTAACTGTTTAAAGACTAAAACATTTTAACCGTACTCTATAGTTTTAAAACCAGTAAAAGACATGTTTCCTGATTATCAGTTAAACAGTTTAAGGTAGTTGTTATTGTTGTTTACAATTTGACCATAGTGTTTAGAAAATAACAGTTGATATTGTTTATAAAGTTCAAATTAAAGGTATTATGAGCTAGTTTAATAGCATAATAATTCAGGTCCTAAAGGTATGATAGTTTTTTCAGTTTTTTCATCCTATACAATTTTTTCTTTCTATATGCACTTGCCATAACTGCAGATTTGCTAATCTAGAAAATCATAGAAATGAGTAGCAGAGTAAATCAAATACTTCACTTCAGAGTAAAGAATGCTTTAAATGTTAACGTGACTATTTTGAGCCAATTCTGAAGTGTAAAGTCTTTGTTTTATGTAATATGATTGCTACCTTCTTGTGACTTAAGAGCAATTTTTTTTTTTTCCTTTTTTATGTTTCCCTCTACAGAAAGCTGACCTTGCAGTTGCTCCACTGGCTATTACCTACGTTCGAGAGAAGGTCATCGACTTTTCCAAGCCCTTTATGACACTTGGAATAAGTATTTTGTACCGCAAGCCCAATGGTACAAACCCAGGCGTCTTCTCCTTCCTGAATCCTCTCTCCCCTGATATCTGGATGTATATTCTGCTGGCTTACTTGGGTGTCAGTTGTGTGCTCTTTGTCATAGCCAGGTAACATGCTCACTTTTGTGATTTTTTTGGCAATTGTTACCTCTTTTTTCTAACTAATAATTGTCAAAAGTCACAATCAGTTTTACTTTTCTTTTCCTTTATTTCCCATGGAGTGCTGTAGAATAATGAAGTTTTAAGTCATATAGCTTATAGAATGTACTGTGATGCCTTTTTGGGCAGAAAGCATGCTGGTTATGTCAGGAAGCTATATAAACAAATATAGAAATATAGGTTCCTATCATAGGTTGAAATAAATGCTTTTGTTATTTCAAAATATTATAATTATTTTTTGAAATACATTAGAGCTTAAGTTCATCCCTGACAGATGGTTATAACATGGTGAGTGAAAAGCATTTGTAATTTAACATATTTAAGCTACCGTGGAAAATTAGCAACTTTGTGAAAATTGAAAAACTAATTTCCTAATGTGATTTAGGCAAGGCTGCAAGGATTTTCATTAAATAATATAAAACAAATTAGAGAGATAGAAACAAAACTCAGAGGCAGTAAACACAATCATATTAAAAGAGGATTTTCACAATGTTAACTGTTTAAAGACTAAAACATTTTAACCGTACTCTATAGTTTTAAAACCAGTAAAAGACATGTTTCCTGATTATCAGTTAAACAGTTTAAGGTAGTTGTTATTGTTGTTTACAATTTGACCATAGTGTTTAGAAAATAACAGTTGATATTGTTTATAAAGTTCAAATTAAAGGTATTATGAGCTAGTTTAATAGCATAATAATTCAGGTCCTAAAGGTATGATAGTTTTTTCAGTTTTTTCATCCTATACAATTTTTTCTTTCTATATGCACTTGCCATAACTGCAGATTTGCTAATCTAGAAAATCATAGAAATGAGTAGCAGAGTAAATCAAATACTTCACTTCAGAGTAAAGAATGCTTTAAATGTTAACGTGACTATTTTGAGCCAATTCTGAAGTGTAAAGTCTTTGTTTTATGTAATATGATTGCTACCTTCTTGTGACTTAAGAGCAATTTTTTTTTTTTCCTTTTTTATGTTTCCCTCTACAGAAAGCTGACCTTGCAGTTGCTCCACTGGCTATTACCTACGTTCGAGAGAAGGTCATCGACTTTTCCAAGCCCTTTATGACACTTGGAATAAGTATTTTGTACCGCAAGCCCAATGGTACAAACCCAGGCGTCTTCTCCTTCCTGAATCCTCTCTCCCCTGATATCTGGATGTATATTCTGCTGGCTTACTTGGGTGTCAGTTGTGTGCTCTTTGTCATAGCCAGGTAACATGCTCACTTTTGTGATTTTTTTGGCAATTGTTACCTCTTTTTTCTAACTAATAATTGTCAAAAGTCACAATCAGTTTTACTTTTCTTTTCCTTTATTTCCCATGGAGTGCTGTAGAATAATGAAGTTTTAAGTCATATAGCTTATAGAATGTACTGTGATGCCTTTTTGGGCAGAAAGCATGCTGGTTATGTCAGGAAGCTATAGCAACCCACTCCAGTACTCTTGCCTGGAAAATCCCATGGACAGAGGAGCCTGGTGGGCTGCAGTCCATGGGGTCGCGAAGAGTCGGACACGACTGAGCGACTTCACTTTCACTTTTCACTTTCATGCATTGAAGAAGGAAATGGCAACCCACTCCAGTGTTCTTGCCTGGAGAATCCCAGGGATGGGGGAGTCTGGTGGGCTGCCATCTATGGGGTCACACAGAGTCAGACACAACCGAAGCGACTTAGCAGCAGCAGCAGCAGAGATGTATTAGAGATTACTCTTCTTAATCAGAAACTAAAAGCGGTTCAGATCACTATGATATAAAAATTATTTCCTCATTTTGAAAATTTATCTTGGACCAGACAGCAAAACAATATGTTTTACTAATTTAAATTAATGAAATACTTATAAGAAAAACCAAAATAGTAAAATTTAAAAGGAGGCTTTTTTTAAAAAAAGAAGCTGATTAAAAATATGTTTTTTAAGTATAAAAACCTATCATGATTTTCTATGTAAAATGTATATATTTTTTCACATAATAAACACTTCACCACAAAAAAATTCCATTTTATTTGTTGACACGTAGGGTGTATTTAAATCACAGGATCAGAAACTCAATTGCCTAAGTGAAAAATACATATGTTTATATTTTAGAATGACTTTTAAAGTCTATGATATACCTCACTATATGTGGTTTTTGCTACTCTATTGTCACTCTGAAAGTGAATATTTGTGGTCATTTTTTATTTCTGTTTACCTCACTATCAAATTTTCAACAAGATTATTTTGATATGGTTTAGGTTTTGTTTTGTTTTTTTTTTTTTTTAGGTCTTGATTAAGGAGATTAAAACTATCCCTGGACTCAGAGTTCCACTGTTACTCAAATGACTTTCCAAGTCAATACTTAGTGTAGTCTTTGAATATTTATTTTCTGTCAGATATCAAAAAGAGAACTCTAAATCCAAGATGAATTTTTCATATTGATAATAACACTTAAAAAGTACTACCATAAATATTTTTGCTTTAATCCAAATATAACTATTAAATATGTGGGTTATTTTTTTCAATTACATTATGTGGGAGTCTTCTGATCAGTTATCACTAAGAACATTTGTCCTTACTTGAATATTTTTAACGCAGTCATATATTTTTTCCTAACATGAAAAATGCTTAGTGTATTCAATTAAGAAAAGAATAAAATTATTATATTTTACTATTTTTATAATACACATTTCTGAAATATGTGTATATATTTACACATAAATGTTATATAGACTTATCATTTTCCACCTAATAATTTCAGTATTAACATATGAGTTCTTCAGAAAATTATTAGTTGTATTTGACTGAAAATCTATATTAGAATTATATATTCATATTACATATGTAGTTATATGGTAGATTGAATTAAAATTTTTATTTGAATTTTAGAGTGTTTTCCCCCCAAAGTGAGAATTTGGAGTATGAAGCTCATAAATTTTTAGCTCCAGTTTTTTTCCCATATCTTGTACAAATAAAACTCAACCTCATGTTTGAGATTCTTTGGACCAATTGCATCTTTTTTTATAGTGTCTAACACAAGCCATCCTGGTTTATGTGTTCAGAGAATTGAGTTCATGGATTACAGCTTAAATAATTCAATGAGTAAAGAACTCTGCAGCCCACCCACAGAACAAACAGAAAAAAACAAAGATTCTGAAGTATAGAAAAATTCTTTTTTGATGTCTGCAGGTACATCTGTTCCCTCTTAATCAAATTAACAAAATTCTCAGGAAGGATATAAACAAAGCCTAGAGGAAATGTCCTGAGACAGTTATGAGGCCATTGTGTGGACATCAGTCAGGCTAAATTAAGTTCTAATATCAGTTTCCAGGGGATCTTAAGCAGAGACTATTGAATTACTTTAAAATCAACTTAGAAATTTTAGATATTCCTATATTCTGTGCCTAAATCTTCTAAAATTAGGTTCAAAAGCAAATATGGAGACATCTGAATATAATTCCAGCTTAAAAGTGTATTAGCAAATAGAATCATGTGATATTGATTTGCACTTCTAAAATTTTCTATAGCTCTTACTTTGATAAACATGAAATCATATATTATTTGTAAAATTATGATAAGCTATACAAATTTTACCAGAGAATGCAATGGCAACCCACTCCAGTGTTCTTGCCTGGAAAATCCCAGTGACGGGGGAGCCTGGTGGGCTTCTGTCTATGGGGTTGCACAGAGTCGGATACTACTGAAGCAACTTAGCATACAAATTTTACACAAAAGAAATCCATCCATGTCCTTCTATCTGAAAACATACCATTAACGGGTATGCCATTTTTTAGTGTCTTTGACTTTTAGAATATTACTGTTGAATTTTGTCAGTGATTAAATGAATGGATTTGAAAAAGATTCTATTTCAGCACATCATTCAATAATGAGATAACAGTTTCATATAGTTTGAAAAATTGTTTAATATCTTCATTTATAGGTAAATTAACAAATATTCTATTAAAATAGTATAGGGGATCCTCTATTAAGTAATAAATATATTTGATGTTCTTGAAAAAGTATACATAGTGAAAATTAATTCTTTACATAATATCTCAGAATATTTTCTTCAATTCTCAACATTGTTATCTCATATAAATATTGTCAAATTAAAAAATAAAACTAAAACTCAAATGAAAAGAAAATTTCATGAATAGTCAATTTAAATTCTAAACTGAACCTCCAAAACAAAATGATTTTGGATAACTAAAATCCACTCTGACATTGTATTGAACTCCTGCTACTGTGAAAGAAGTTCACGATGTACAAATAACAGCAAATGTCTGAATTTCAATTGCAAAGAACTTAATTATCTTTCTAACCAAAATGGCATTGTAATCATTTGTTATCAATTCAAAATAAGCATAGCATTTCTATCTATGAATAAGCATTATATCTTATGTCATATAGAGGTCACTGATGAAGTTAACATCATTATTGATGTCAAAATTAAAATCACATTTTCTTTATGCATATTCTGTGTCCTTATCCTCATAAGATAACAAAGAAAGACAAATTACATTTTAAAATTCTCAGATATCATTTTCTATCCACTGAAATTCATAAAAATGCAAAGTTCTAAAGTAATATCACTTCAACAGAATTCATATTTCTTAAATTATTGCATATTATTTTATATGATATTTTCAGAAACTATATAATATCTCAAAATTAAAATATAATAAATGATTGAAATATCATTATAATTTTTAATTGGCATTACTTTACTTTTCTCAGTCATCAGATAATTGTCCCAATTTTTATTGTTGCAATTAATCTTCTTTATCTTTTTAGCTACCAAGCCACACCTTCAGTTTGTTTTCTGTTTCCACTTTAATTATCCCATCAATCATTCACTTGATTAGTCAAATATTTCTTCAACGTAGTGAACACTGGAGAATTAGGATTCCATAAAGTATTAAACATTAATTTATACCCTTCATCTATAGATTAATTTATCCAGCAATTATCTACTAGATACCTATAATGTTCTAAGAATTGTACCAGATGCTCAAATCCAAGAACAAACATGACTTGATACATTTGTTCACTAATAAACTCTTAACCAATGTGTTTATCTGACACATATATATTGGGTTTGAATGAAAGTGGTGAAAATATTTTGTAGTTATCGAACATTTTTAATGATTACATATATTTTATATAAGTATTTATCTGAAGATGACTTATTAATGTATGTTTCACTGAAAAATATACAACTATAAAGGAAATAAAACATAAAGCAGTTGTTATTTATCATTAGAATACTAGATTTGAATCTTATTGAATATCTGTTGTATCAAGTATTAACAACATTAAAATTGTGATAAACTGATAAATGATAATAATTCTTAGATTTTTATATTTTTAAAATTAAATTTAAAGGTAAATTATGATACCATTTTAATATTTCCCTTCACTTTTTTATAAGAAAAATTCTAAGAAATACTTGAAGATTCTCTAAATTTATTTTAGTGAGTATTAAAATCAAGATATATGATCTTGTTTGTTTGTCCTGGAATGGCTTTATAGACCATGATCTCTTGCAAACAGTTGCATTATTGTTTATAGCATAATGGCATAATCAGCATGCTTATCTTAATTCACTGAGAACTCTTATTTAAGAGTAAAAATGAACCTGAGCTACTACATTCTAGGCATACAATGGCCTTACCCTAGGTATTCTAACAATAGCTCTTGGCTGACAGGATTAGGAAGAAATCTTTTCCATAATGGGCTTGTACTTAATCATGTGCCCCTAAATCTTTTTCTCTTTCTTTCTATTCTTTTGTTTTCTTTAATCTAGGTATATTAGTATAGAGATGGTAATTAGTCATATAATAAGCCTATTTAGGGAACCCACCCTTTGCACTAATGAGAGATTATTTTTCACCTTGCTTCAAATATTTCCATTTTTAAAAATATAGATAGTATTGCTATGATAGGTCCTATTCATAAAATGAGTCAATTTAAATCCCTATAATATTAAAGAGTTTGAAATTTTCTTTTAGCTATAGTTGTTTCCAGGAAAACTAGAGCTGTTTAGAAATTTAGCATGTAAATCTTGGTCTGAGGTCCTTAGTAGTTTGGTATCTAGAAATTAAGAACTAAAAATTGAACCTAAAAGAAAGTAATAATGGCATATACATTTCCCTCCAACAGGATTGATGTAAATTGAATAATATTCACTAAGCATATAAGAACACTGCATATTTTATTCTGAAATTGGCATTTTTAAATTAGATACAAATAAAATCTGAAGAAGAAAAATAATACTATACCAAATTTGGTAGTAAGGATATTATTACACAGAAAACTTTCTTAGTTACTTAAACGAGCAAATGAATAGGACAAATATAGGAGAAAGAGTAAAAGAAACCAAGCAATATTGACTAACCTGGCCTTCTTATCAAGAATAGCAAATCAGGTATACTCAAACTGTTAAATACATAAAGATTAGATTTTCTTAGTTAAAAAGAATATAGGAATTTCTTATATAATTTTGTGTTGAACTATTTTGCATGGTTTTTATGATATTAGAGTATTAACTATTGTATTATTGGGTTAATTTGCAGGGGAGCAAGGGTTAGTCTGCCTAGAACCTGTTCAAGGGTTTGTTATTATTACACTGACTGCCAAGACCGTCTTGATATATGTGTTGGCTCTAATATGGTCTGCAGTCACAAGATGACAAGGCTACTGCCTTACTGAGAGTCCTCATACTTGCAAAGATAGTCTATATTTCTCTTGGAGCACAGGAGTAAAGATGTTGTAAACATAGTGGGGTTTTTTTTGATGGTTTAACTGGGTTTGGAAAACCCTGTCCAAAGTGCTTGCATTAACAGCTTTGATTTTGGCTCCTGACTAGTGTGCAGTAGCTTTTATATTCCTGTCACAATGATGGGTGACATTTAATATACAGTGAAGGGCAACAATGAATTATTATGCACTTGGAAATGGATTACTGTTTTGGTGGGATGTGCAATGTTAAACTAACCTGCTGTCAAAAAGACTGTTGTAAAAAAAAAAAAAAAAAAGACTGTTGTCACACTGAAATGAAATGCCAATTTTGTTGCGTGCCTTTGCCACCAACTTTCCCACCTCTTACTAGAATATCATTTCAGGTTTACCTCTCCATAATTTTAGATATATATTGCTCTTATTTTTCAGTATTTTTTAACTTAAGTAAATTGCAGAGAAGCCTATCTGTTGTTCCTCTTCCTATTTAGATTTTTTTCTAGAATTTAATGAAAGTTTGGCTTGAAATAGTCCTCTTCTGCTAGTATGCCTTTCACACATGTGAAGTGATTATTATAATTGATTATACTAATAAATATGTCAATTATAACCTAAAAGTTACATTCAATAAAACTAAATGCACATTCAAATTACATTTCCATACAAGTTAGGGCTACTTCTGTGTTAACAGGCCTTTTTTTCACAATTGCTATTTGGTAAACTAATTATAAAATAATTTACCTCTTTATTTTTAATGGTTCCAATAATACTCATGGTTTTAAAGTATAAATGAAGTCACTAATGAAGAAAAAAATTAGTTTTTGAAACTGATAGAAAAAAATCAATTGAAATTAAGTTGAATCAGTGACTTTTTTTTAGCTATGGTGAATATTATATCTTGACAATTGACACAGTAGAGCTTTTGACTGAAATTATCTGTATTGGATAAAGAATAGACTCTCAATCATCATAAAAGAAGATAAACATTTTCTACTTCTCAATTTCATAATTATGCTAGACATTTACAAGGATAAAAGATACGATAAAAAGTTGATTAAGACAAAAATAATTTACAATTAAAGTGATTTTTTGGTAATCTTCTGTAATCAAATGCTTATTGGCATCTTCTTTTAAAGATAATTATGCTTGACTATCTTTTACAATTTCCATATCTCTTTCCAAAGTATTTTTTCACATTTTTTTGATTGTTAGGAAAAAATTAAGTATAAATGCAAGACAAGTTTGATAGTCTATTTTCACTTTTTGTATCCTATGGATAAATTATTTGCCTCTGTGTCTTTACTTGCCTCCATCACTGAATTGAATCAAATACCCCTAGAAGCAAAAAAAGCTCCCTCTGTCTAGTTACTTAAGTGTGTCCATTCAATACCTATCTCAGACAATAAGCTTCTGAGAACTCTGGTCACCCTATGGTGATTTATTTCAATTTAGCAGTTGAAACAATGCCTATCTCAGTAAATCACAGAAACTGATTTCCATAAGTTACGATGTATAGACTCACATTAAGAAACTTAAGAATGCTAAAAAAAAAAACCCTCAGAGTTGGATGTTTATTAAATTATTTTGTTTGCTGCCAAAAATAGCATATCTCTGTTCTTAATGAATCCTTATGGAACATGTAATCATATTTTGTATACTCATGTGCATACAGATACTTTATCATATATCCACACATCCTGATGAGAAGCAGTACCTTGTAAGAAATTATGTTTTTCTTTGAAATATTTGGAAAAGGAGTGTGGTAGCTTTTTGGCAGTTGCTACCATGTCTGTAGTACATTTCTCATTAGCTAATTCAGATAAAAAAAAAAACTAATAGGAGAAGAACAATACTCTGTTGGCTTATTTCTCTTTCTTTTTATTTTTTCTTTGCTCTCTTATCTTTTCTTTTCTTTTATGACCATTAGAAAGAAATTCTTTGAGATGACTCTTGAGAAAGAGCCTACAAGATAAAAAGAACCCAGAATTTCACCAAGTAATACAGTTTTTCTTTTATATTTTGTGATTTCTCAATAGCTCCTTCTCCCACAGCCGTAGAGTACTGTAATTGTTTGTGAGAAGCTGTTTCACAGGCACGTTTTGTCTGTGTTAATTCTCCAAACAAAATTGCACTTCTCTCTTTCCAGTGGTCCCCTTGGACTTTGGGGAGGTTTCTCAGCCACTTAAGACAGGTCTTCACGATCTGAAACTATCCCAGGAAAGTCAGTGTCTTTTAAAAATAATTTAATAATATTCATTATAAAATATTTTAATCTACAGTGTCTTGTCTAGAGAGATCAAAGCTCTCACACACACTTTGAAACAGTAGAGGCTGTGCAGGACACACCAGTGAAACAAGATAGTGAGTAAGGAAATATTCTCCAGGAGTTTGTTTTTCTCTATGTATGTTTGTACAATGATTGAGACTACTAGCTCAAAAAAGTAGTTGTCTTAAGAAGTGCAGAGAAATAGATATTTTTAAAATTTAATCATAAGCATGGCACCTGAATTAGTCAGATTTTTTACTTGGATGAAGCTGTCCCTTTGCTGTCAATTCCTTGGAGTAAGAGTTCTTTTACATGGATGTTTTCTTTTGTAGTCTGTACTGGGCTGGTGCATGATGTGAAGGAAGTAATTGAGAGAGAAAAAAGAGAAAACTAATAAATACTACATGTCAACAATGGTCAAATTTGAGAACCATAAAGAGATTAATTTATTAGCTTTTTTCAGTAACTAGTTCTATGGCTTAAGAAATAAATAGGTATACATCATTCCTGCTCCCATGCCTCTCAAAAATTAGATGAGAGATGTTTTCTGTTTGTTTAATACTATTACTGTTATACTTTTAAAATTCTAATTTATTATACAGAGGAAGTTCTAGAGAAAAGAAAAAAGATTTAGAAGAAATGAGAAAACAAAATTTAAAAAGGTACTTCTATCACTTGGGTCTATCTGACTGTCACATTAAAGTCATCTTCTACCTTTTCCTTCTAAAATTTCAGAAAAAAAAAAAAGACCTTGGCTACTTTTAAAAATATTTGAAAGAATGTTATCATTAATATTTGCACTATGTGTTAGTGGTATATTGCTTTATATTAACAGGTGATTCCTTAAATATGTCACCCTAATTAGGGTGAAAATATACCCTACACTTAAGAAGTATGTATTTTCTCTTTAGATCTGAAAATAAGAAAGCTTTAAAAATATTTCCAGTCACTGGGGAATCTAAGCAGGAGACACAGGCCACACATGTGTAAATTTGCTTTATAAACTTACTCTCTAGAAATGCTAACTTTCTTCCCCTGAAAATCACTAGCTGCATATAGTGAAGAACTGAACCATGTTGTGAGCTTTCCTGGAGAATACAAAGTGCTATTGATACTGTTTTGATTTTTTAAAAATAATTTATGGATGTTTGAGAAATATCATCAATATTAAATGAAAATGTATGGATGTAATTTTTAGTGGTAATTTATGACTTTATTTCTTCATGCTATGTAACCTAATGCACTCTATCCAAATAATTAATGAGTAGGAGATATAGTGTCATCAACCAATGTAACTTCATTCATTAGAGCATGTCACAACACTTTAATTGCTATAATTTTTTTACATTCCATTACATAATTACATCATTCAACTTAAATTGTTTTCATATCAATCCTGTTGGGTATAATATGTATATTTTTTAGGACAAAATATTGTTCTTTCAAATAGCAATAGGAATTTCAATATGATATTTGAATGGAATGAGCTTGAAATCATTTATTTTATATATAAATAGGATTTGTAAAACAAGTGACAACAGAAACTATTCTGTTAGTTTTCAACACCTATAGTTTTAAATATTTTTACTCAACCATTGCATACTGAGGTACACTGTAAAAATGTGATGTTATCTCTGTTTGAAATATGTGGATTTTATATCTATTTTTAAAAGTTTGTTTGGAAGCCCCAGAAACTAAACTGATGAATTTATGACCCCCACCCTCAAAACCTTATTAGTGAATTAATTATATAAATTATATACATTTGCATTTTAAAACTGTGATAATTCTATTTATCTAATGTACATTGAATTGAAGCAGAATTTCAGTTGCAATACTTTATAACAAATATAGAAAGTCATTCCCACTTCCCTTCCACCCTCAAATCTGGATATAACTTAATTTCCTGCTATTCTTTATGAGAGATGCTTAACACTAAATTATTTTAAAACATTACCCATTGTCATGTGGCCTGACTACTCCTGAGATGATAAAATGAGGTGAATAAATTTAAAATAGATTTTTCCCTTTAATTTAATGGACTTGATATTTGAAGCAAAGGTGAAATTGTAGGCTTTGAATGTTACTGGCATGATAAACTTTATAAACAGAATAGGGCTACAACTGTCATCTAAGTTGGTTCAGAATATGCACCTGAATATTATTTTAACATAATAAAATTTAGGTAAGTGTTTCCCTGCTTCCCTTAC
Source organism: Aepyceros melampus (assembly GCA_006408695.1). Classification (NCBI taxonomy): domain Eukaryota; kingdom Metazoa; phylum Chordata; class Mammalia; order Artiodactyla; family Bovidae; genus Aepyceros; species Aepyceros melampus. The sequence goes on along the minus strand of SJXQ01011116.1, from coordinate 32,215 downwards.
TATTACTGGTACTGAAAATGGGGGTGCTGGGAGGTGTGTTAAACATAAGTTTAGCAATTCATTAGACTGACTGAAGGTATGTTTTGGAAACTGATATTACTAAGATGATTTTACCAAAAGAAATTGAAAATTGTGAAAATTTTGCTTGTAGAAAAACATGCAAAAACAATTTACATTCAGGGAAACATGTTGATTTCAAAATGTTCATATTACTGCTTCATTTTCAAATAGGGCTTCAAATTTTTTAAATTAGGAAGATATTAAAGATAATGTTTGAAGTCTTCTTTCTGCCAAAAAAATTAAAATATTTATGTTGATTTTTTAAAATTCAGGTATTTGAGCTGAAAAGAAAGATAGTGAATGCTTTCCAAACATACTTCAGTTGTTTTAGATACTCTACTATGTATATGGTGCATACATTTAAGTTTAAAAAATTTTATTGATATAGTTGGTACACTAGATTAAATGTCCAAAGATATTTAATTGAAGAACAGAAAGCCCACCTGTGAAATTTTATTTAAATTCATTTTATAGTTAAAAATTCAATGAGAAAACAAGCCTTGTGAGCCTTGCATGTTTATGGTAGCTTATTTGGTATTTTGATATATTCCAGATATTTGCATATTATCTAAAGCAATTTAAATGTTCAATTGGTGCTTAAAAAATAAAATGCTACCATTTTAATGCTGGCTTCAAATTCTTGTTAACTCTTGTTGATAACTTCATTTACTGAGTGTCCTTTAAAAAAAATGCATAGTCTGTTTCATTTTCCAGTATTAGAATCCACATAACCATGAGACTGATCAGAGGACAGTCTGCTTTGAGCTTTTTAATACTGGACTTTTCTTTTAAAATCTTTAGCAAGTGTATTGCAAGCTACTTGCTACTGATGTGTAAATCTAAGAGAGAATCTTTAAACCATAAATTATGCTCATATTGATTTTAATAGAACTACTTTTTAATATTTGGTACTTCACTTGCAAACATTTAGCTGTATTAGTAAGAAATTGATAGAACAAACTTATACTTTCTGATGCAATATTGGTATGTTAGATATTTTCCTTTTTATTCTCAGTTTAAAGCCACTCAGTTTAATTTGATCGAACAGTTGAGTGTTTTTTGAAAAATGGCATTTTAACTATTTAATGAGACAACAGAAAAGCCATTGTATAATTAAAAAAGAAAGATTCCAGCTTTAAATGTAGAAATCTATATTTTTTATCTTACATTTATAAAATTAAGCTGGATTTTATGGAAACCAAAATAATGCCTTTCCTTCAGAAATCTTAAAATAACTCATAGGTGATTATAATAAGGCCTTTTCTTATTCCATTCAATAAAAACAGTCTGAGATAGTTTAAAATATAAATAAGTTGTTGTATATCCTTATGACTTGTTTATTTAAAAATATTAGAATAAGTGTAGGTCATAAGAATCTGAAATCAGCCTATTGTTGAAGTTAATTTCCTACATCAAATATAAATTTTAAATAGAAATCAGTAAGAAGTCCTACATTTTGAAAACATTTATTTTTTATTTAGTTGATAGTGATATTTAGTATTTCTCAATTCCATCTTTAATACAACTGATTACAATTTAAATTTAAATTTGTCATTACTAAATTACAAATCAATGAAACTGATCATTGTTACCATTTCATTAAGCCCTTCCAAACCATTTAGATCTAGTAAATAATATGTTCAATAACATATTATTGTAGCATTAATGTACAGGTAATCCTTGTGCTTCACTCTGCAAATCTGGTTACTTTTTGATATTAAAGCTACCCAATAAACAGTGCCAAAATTAATTAAGGAAAAATGTAAGGTATAGAATTTTAACATGAATGATTTGTATTATTCAGTGGTATGATAAAAATTGTTTAATAACTGACTACACCAATGAGAGAGGCTTTGATTTGTAGTTATTGCCAATTTTCATGGTATTAAATACTACCACTATGGCTAATATCAAGTTACCAATGGAGTCTCACAAAACATGGACTTGGGAAGACTGGTGGAAAATTAGTAGGTCTCACAAGCCAGTATGAGCTGCCTTCAGCATACTGCTAGATATATACCAGGTTCAAATGAAGGGGGAAGCAAAGCTCATAAAAATGAATAGCAAATTATCCAGTTGGAATGTATTTATAGATATATGCAGGGTGTATCAGAAAGATGAGGATGATTTTGTTGTTCAGTTGCTAACTCGTGTCAGATTCTTTGCAACCTAGTGGACTGCAGCCCACCAGGCTCATCTGTCCTCCCTATCTCCTGGAGTTTGTTCAAATTCTTGTTCATTGAGTCAGTGATCCTTATCTAACCATCTCATCGTCTCCCTTCTTCCCCTTTTGAAGGCTAAAGGAGAAGCCACCCCTTTCTGCTTTAGCCTTCAATCTTTCCCAGCATTAGGATCTTTTCCAGTGAGTCACCTCTTCATATCAGGTGGCCAAAACATTGTAGCTTCAGCTTTAGCATCAGTCCTTCTAATGAATATTCAGGGTTGATTTCCTTTAGGATTGACTGGTTTGAGCTCCTTGCTGTCCAAGGGACTCTCAAAAATCTTCTCAATAACACAAGGTTATAAAGCTAGCTGCAAAGGGCTTCCCTGGTGGCTCAGTCAGTAAAGAATTTGCCTGTAATGCAGGAAACAAGGGTTCAATCCCTGGGTCCAGAAGATCCCCTGGAGAAGGAAATGGCAACCCACTCCATTATTCTTGCCTGGGAAATCCCATGGATGGAGTAGCCTGGTGGGCTACAGTCCATGAGGTCGCAAGAGTTGGACAGGACTTAGTGACTAAACCACCACCAAAAAACTTCAAAAGAAAAAGTTAACAGTTGGGTTTTTATTAATATATTAGAACCTTTGAAGTAATTCTAAACTTAAATATCATTTTTCCCTTCACTGATAAAAAAATTTGATATCTATACAATTTGCATAATTTTTAAAGTCAACTGCATATTAAAACAACTAAAAAGAGAAAATGCACTGAGGAATATGTTAGCTATCTGACAGTCTCAGACATTTGTTATTGTGGGTGCCAATTTTATCATCCTATTAGAAAACCTTAACTCTTTACATGGAAAATGTTTGATCATAAAATGGTCTTCCTTGCTTATAATTTTTAATCAAAAAATCTTAAAAGATACATTTTCTAAGAGTATTCAGTACTATTATAAACATCAATAATATCCTCTGAAAATTTAAGTAAGAGGTTCAGACCTGTGCTAGTAGGAACTGTTTCATGTGTGGGTAATGGGAAATCTGATGAAACAGTTATGTAAATAATAAAATTATTGCTCTACTGGAGGCTTAAGAAGGGCAAGATTGAAACAGCTGCTTAAATATGGTATCAGGAAACTTGGTACCTTCTATCTCTCTGCTACACTATTCTTAGAATGAAGCTCTCATCTGTTTTCAGGGTACCTGCCTCTAACCAGCCTATCTCCTTCCTGTTTTGTTATTTTCTTTTTTTTTTAAATACAAGTTAATGAAGCTTGTCTTTAGATGTATGAAAAAGAAGTGTAAATATTTTATATTTTAGAGGTCCTGTATACTTTCTGTCTTCTCCTGGCAAATATTCTTGATACACGAAATTACCAAATTAGTTTTGTATAGGAAGCATGAATTGTTACCCTATGCAAATTTTCATTCCTACAGAAAATAACTCTGCTTTATTATTGATATGGAATATTCCAGCACATCAGTGCTTTCCCTAACTTTTCTAAAGCAAGGAAGAAATTGGAGCCTTAAAAAAATGTGTAGGCTCCATAGCACACTGTATAAAAGTATTATACAATATTTTAGGGATAATACAAAATCTTAGATGCTAAACTCTTTCTAGAGGGAATAAAATGAACCCAAGAGCGTTCTATAACTAAGGTCAGGAGAATTGTGTACTAGATCCTCCTCTCAGAGATTCGCTATTAGCAAATCAAAGGCTCTGAGAAGGTTTGCAATTAAAAAAAAAAATGACATTGTGTTAGTTTAACTAAGCCATTTCCAAATATTTTTGGCCGTGAACATTTTTTTCTTTTAATCTCTACCTTCTCTCTTATTATATGTTCTTCATTAATAGCCAGGCAATCAATTTGCTGAATCAAAGGTGTGAAGAATTGCTTTAATGTACAAGTGTATTTAAATTTTTAGTTTTTATCATACCCATTCTGTATAGATTGAATCACCTTTACCAGACTGATTTTGCACCCATGCTCTATTCCTCAAGGAGTTATTATCAGCTTTCGTTTGCTTATTTATAAAGATAAGATTTTTTCACATCTATTAAGTGGAAATATATTAATAATTAGCTTTAAAGTTTTATAAATTATTTTTATTATTTTTTTCATTTTTAATATTCTGCTTTTTAAAAGTCATATAATAAATGTGAAATTTTTAAGTTTTATTAGGTAATTAAAATCTTTTTTCTTCTGTTTAAAAATGTCTGAAATTGTGACAGTCATTATTATTTACATGTGAACTTGATTAGAAAATCAAGTTTTTCTATTATATTGTCAGAAAGATACTCTTTGAATTTCAAAAAACAGTTCCCTAAATTTGTTAAAAGTTATAAAATAATTAGGTAATTGGGAAAAATTTTATTTTGGAATAATGATAAATTTACAAAACAAACTGTTTTTTATTCTGGAAAATTGTGAGTTGAGTGCAAACATGTATCTTAAATATATTCCAGCTTTGTTAATAGTACTTCATGTGTTTAAGGAGAAAGTATTTTATAAAATAGTTGATAACTTATTTTGTATTTATGCAAGGATAGAATTAATTATCTATTTTTGTATATAAATGATCAGAGCTCTCAAGGTAGATAAATTATATAGATTTTAACTTGAGACATACTTTAAAGGCTACATATTTTTATGAGGGCAAAACCTTTATAAAATTTTACTTGTTTAGCTTATGACTCTATTCTATAAATAAGGATGAATGGTCATTGTATTTTAAATTTAACTTACATATTAGACAACATAAAAATAATTGTTAAGGCTGTAATTTAATATGGATTACAAGTACCATATGTGCAAAAAGCCAGAAAATAAGTAGTTAATTCAGCAGACATGTGAGCCTGAAGTGTTTAAAACTCAGCTACAGGGATATTAAAATGGCCTGTCTTGGGACAAACAGCATTTTTTTTTACATGCTTCTAGTTTGTTCACCGTATGCAGGTTGGACAGGTAGCAATTTTGAATGGCTCATCTTAAAATGAATGCAATTATTAAAGGATATGGTCCATCCTGCAAGATATTTGCTCATTTTAGTCTTTTGTTTGCAGCCTTCTAGCTCCTCTTACACACTCTCATTTATAGTTAATAGAAGTAATGAAAAATGCTATTAGATAAAAGCTTCATAAATGGCAGCTACACCATCTAATTTAGACTAAGTATTGTTTATTTGCTTTTTAGAATCAATGCAAATATAACATTTATTTACTTTATGATCATATGATGATATATATACAAAAAAGTCTATGGTCATAATTTATAACAAGTTTGAAGTTATATAAATTCAGATTAGGTTCTAAACAACAATCCACCATGATTTTCAGTTCATTGATCTTTTCATTGTCTGAAAATTATACCAGCTAGATCTATCAAAACTCTTTCTATGTCCATCAGTTTATTAATAAGTAATACCATATTACGAAAGATGGGCACAATAAAAGAGAGAAATGGTATGGACCTAACAGAAGCAGAAGATATTAAGAAGAGGTGGCAACAATACACAGAACTATACAAAAAGGATCTTAATGACTGGAATAACCACAATGGTATATCACTCACCTACAGCCATTCATCCTGGAGTATGAAATCAAGTGAGTCACTATGAACAAGGCGAGTGGAGGTGATGTAATTCTAGCTGAGCTACTTCAAATTCTATAAGAGGATGCTGTTAAAATGCTGCACTCAATATGACAGCACATTTGGAAAACTCAGCAGTGGCCACAGAACTGAAAAAGGTCAGTTTTCATTCCAATCCCAAAGAAAGTCAGTGCCGAAGAATGCTCAAACTACTTCACAATTGCACTCATTTCACATGTTAGCAAGGTAATGCTCAAAATCCTTCAAGCTAGGCTTCAATAGTATGTGATCTAAGAACTGCCAGATGTTCAAGCTAGGTTTATAAAAGACAGAGGAACCAGAGATCAAATTGCCAGCATCCATTAGATCATAGAAAAAGCAAAAGAATTCCAGAAATGCATCTACTTCTGCTTCATTGACTATGCTAAAGCCTTTGACTGTGTGGATCACAACAAATTATGGAAAATTCTTCAAGAGATGGGAATACAAGAGCACCTTATATGCTTCCTGAAAAACTGGTATGCATGTTAAGAAGTAATATTAGAAGTAGATATAGAACAATGGACTGGTTACAAATTGGAAAAGAAGTATGTCAAAGCTATATATGATCACCCTTCTTATTTGACTTATATGCAAAGTACATCATGAGAAATGCTGGGCTGGATGAAGCACAAACTGGAATCAAGATTGCCAGGAGAAATATCAATAAGCTCAGAGACACAGATAATGCCACTCTTATGGCAGAAATCGAAGAACTAAAGAGCCTCTTGATGAAAGTGAAAGAGGAATGTGAAAGAGTTGGCTTAAAACTCAAGATTCAGAAAACTAAGATCATGGCAGTTGGTCTGATCACTTCATGGCAAATAGATGGAGGAACAATGGAAACAGTGAGAAGCTTTATTTTCTTGGGCTCCAAAATCCCTGCAGATGGTGACTGCAGCCATGAAATTAAAAGATGCTTGCTCCTTGGAAGAAAAGCTATGGCCAACCTAGACAGCATATTAAAAAGTAAAGACATTACTTTGCCAACAAAGGCCTGTCTAGTCAAAGCTCTGGTTTTTCCAGTAGTCATGTATGGGTGTGAGAGTTGGACTATAAAGAAAGCTGAGCACCAAAAGATTGATGCTATTGAACTGTGGTGTTGAAGAAGACTCTTGAGAATCCCTTGGACTGCAAGAAGATGCAACCAGTCAATACTAAAGGAAATCAGTCCTGAATGTTCATTGGAGGGACTGATGCTGAAGCTGAAACTCCAATACTTTGGCCACCAGATGCAAGGAACTGACTCATTGGGAAAGACCATGATGCTGGGAAAGATTTAAGGCAGGAGGAAAAGGAAACGACAGAGGATTAAGATGGTTGCACGGCATCACCAATTCACTGAACATGAGTTTGAGTAAGCTCCAGGAGTTGGTGATGGACAGGGAAGCCTGGCTTTCTGAAGTCCATGGGGTGGCAAAGAGTCGGATGCAACTGAGGGACTGAACTGAACTGAACTAGCTTTATGTAGTTTATAGAACTCAGTTGAGCTAATGTACTTGAAATTTCTACAAAGAGGGGTTGAATTGATAATTTAAGTGCTTTAAATGTATACTAAATTGATTTCAGATTGAGTGGAAATCTTTCGGATGCTGAAGGAGGCAGCTACTTTCTCATTTTAAAAAGTTCACTTGGGATTGAGTTTTAAAGTTATTTATTGCTAGAAGTTGGAACAGTTTTTTGGATGAATCAGATAGTTGAGCTTAAGATAAAAAATATTTTGAGAAATTAAAGAACTGATAGCTCAGATAAATGAACAGACAGATGGATTTCTAGGCCACCTCTCATGAGCATATTTCCTAATTTATTGGCTTAGAATAAGTAAATATATTTAAATGAATAAAAATGTAGAAGAAAACTTCATCTTTTGAAAAGATACAGTTTTCTCTAAAAATAAATGGCTATATATGTGTGTAGAAGAGTGTATATAAACACATATATACCCTGGAGAAGGGAACACAACCCACTTCAGTATTCTTGCCTGAAGAGTTCCATGGGCAGAGGAGCCTGGTGGGCTGCAGTTCATGATGTCACAAAGAACTGGACACAATTGAAGCGAATTAGCCCACACGCAGGCATGCATATATATGCAAGTATATATTCATTCTCATTTGCTGCAAGTTAAAAACAATTCTTAATTGCATGACAAAACAAAATCTTATTTATATAAATGCAATATAAATAAGAAGCAGTGAGAAGAAAAAATTCTGATTAATTAGAAATGTTTAAAATTTTGAGAACACATAACTAATATAAATATTATAAAGTGTGTAAGCTCTGATTATTTTTAAGACATGAATTGTATAAAACTCACCTATTAAATGCAGTTATAGAATTTGAGAATTAAGCAGAATTATTTAAACTTTAGTATTTTGCAAAGAATAAAAAAGCAGTATATTTTTCTATATCAAAGACCAAAAGAAAGACATTATTTTAATCTAATACATAAGTATTTTGTATATGTTAAATAGTCTAAAGTCCCTGTTTGCACTCAAAATTATTATATACAAGTTAAAATATTGTGAATTAATGGTACTTTCAGGATTTTGGCCATTATAATTCTTATGCCATTTTCAAAATCCAAATGCTTAGGGAATTTTCTCTGGAAAAAATAATAGTACATTTTAGAAAATATTATAATTTTCCTTAATATTATTAACTGTATTCTAAAATTTTACATATAACATAGAAGGAACTAATTTAAAGGAAAATAATTTCATAGATTAGTGATAGAGAATTCATAACCTGATTTATATTTTAGTGAACAGTTACTAATTTCCTATTACTTTTTACTGCTACTTTCTACTAATCTAATTCTGTGTCATACAAATATAAGATGTCTTTAAATGCATGCTTCCTTAGTTAAAGTTAACTAGTACTCCATTTTGCCTTTCTGACTCCAGGATTTTATTCTAGCATACAGTTTTAGAAGTTAAAGCTGCTTCCTCTGCCCACAAAATAAGACAAAAATCACATACAGAATAGGTGGTAATAGAGTAAAGGTTGGCTTTATACAAAATACATCTCATTATATAGTGTGTATTTTGTATCACACTTCTAACAACCACATATTGCATTGATATAGAGATAATAAAATATAGTAGAGCTAAAATAAATATATAAGTAATATTAGACATGGATAGTTATTTTCTGATGGTACAGTTGAAAGAAATGATTTTAGGAAACAAGGCTGGACAATATTAGTTTTAAATTTAAGAAAAGGTTTATGGAATTGATTTGAGCAAACAAAAAATGTATCCATAATCTGAATTTATCCCTCCTGTTTATATCCAATGCCAGATTCTAAGAAATTATTAAAATAATTGCACATACTATGAATTGATAATAAAAATAGTAGAAACTCATATGTGATCTTCCAAATCAGTGTAGCTTACTATAATGTCCAAAACAAGAAGCAAACTTGAATAGGCAGGTTGAGTCATAAGGAGGGCTACAGGGTAAATTTTTAAACATTGGTATGAAGATATCTATTAATGATAAGGTTCACATTATGTTATGTGTGTAAAAGTAATTAGAAAGATGATCCACCTTCTTATATGTATGAATTTATAAAATGCCTTTATCCAAACAATAGAATATCATCATACTCTGAAGCTTGTTCCAATGTTATAAAATAATCTAAGGCAATGATTCTTTTTCTGGCATTATATAAACGTGCCAAATGCTATTTTAAGTCTTGATATTCAAACTACATAATAAGTTATATCATTAATGTTTTAAGTTTTCTCAACCATTGTTTACATACAAATTCATTAAATCTATCCATATTTTGTATAATATTAAGATAATCTCACAGTTGCTGTGAATCAATGTTGCTGTATATTCCTAGTCCTAAATTCTTAACTCTCTTTGTTTTAAAATAAGGAATGTTTTATTCATATTTATGAAAAGGTATTTTGACTGAGTCACTGACAGTGTTTTACTGTGAACATAAAAGCTCTAAACATATTAGTGATTCATGCATTAGAGCATAAAATAAGTTAACCAGGTGCAAAACCCAAGCTAATCTAATGTTTATTCTGTTTTGGCCTTAAGTGAAAACATAACAAACTAAATTTATTCTTCCAGCTTTAAATTGATAACAGATAGAAGACAAATAGATAAAGATGGCATGTCATCAGCTCTTATCAAATTAAGCAGTTTGTAATTTGTGAGAATTTTTTTTGATGATAAATATTTAGCATGGTTTTATACATAAGGCACATAGCTCTAAATCATGTTGTATATGTATATATGAGCATATTATATATTGAAATAACATGGCTTTCAGATGTTTTCATTTTCTTAATTTTATAAAAATTACAGTAACCACCTAGGCTTGCCTTTAATTAATAGATTTTGCCATTTATCTTGAGGGCTTCCCCAGTGGCTTAGCAGGTAAAGAATCTGCCTGCAATGCAGAAGACACAGGAGACACTGGCTTGATCCCTGGGTGAGGAAGATACACTGGAGAAGGAAATGCGATCCATTCCAGTATTTTTGCCTGAAAAATCCCATGAACATAGGAACTGAACTTGGTGGGCTACAGTCCAAAGGGTCACAAAGAGTCATAATTAAACAAATGAGAGGTTTAGAGGTTAAAGAATGCTGTAAACAGTCTAGCAAAATGATTGGCTAACCATAACTAAAAAGAGTAATAGTAAAATGCTACAGACTCACAACACACACACACCCCCCTATACAGCACACACAGGTTATCAGGCTGGTAGTTTTTCAGGTGTCTTTATGCATTGTTAGAGGGCATTTTTGTTTTGCCCTTTAGGGGATTCACTTCATCTGTAAGTACAGTGGTCCCTTGGAGCTAGAGAAGCAGCCAATCACTGTCTTTGCATCATTGCCCTCTTGTCACTGCCATTTAAATGTGAGGGCTGTTTTGTCTTCCATCAGGGTTATAGTAAACAAGGAAGAAATGAGCTGGAAAGGAGAGGGTAAACTGTATCCAGAAAAATCAGAGCCAGTTTAGGGGAGTTGATCATACAAGGAAAATAGACAGGAAGGTAGAAGGAGTAATTAATGCCCTCATGAGGAGGCTGGAACTATAAAAAAGTGCTTTAACTGGAGTCTCCCCTTTCTTGCCAATATGGGTGCCTCCCACAACCACAAAACCATTTGTCTCTGTGCCTATGGGTGGAGTGTTCAGATCTAATTAATTATTATAATGATACTTCATCAGTAGGTATTTTATTTGTATTTATTTGATTAAATATTTTATTATTATAGTTCTGTTTATTTCCTATATATATATCTCCTTATATATTGATTTTTCAAATATTTATGAATTTATCCATATATCCACTAAGTTAACAAAGAAAAATAACTATACTTTGATCACAATAAAAATTTGTGCAAGCTAAACCAGTTTTATATTCCTCTAAAATACAACCATAAGTAGTAAATGACAAATCTGCACTAAATTATGATCTGAGAATGACAGTTTTCAAAGTTCTTATCTAGATCAAATTTATGCAATTATGTTCAGTTCAGTTCAGTCGCTCAGTTGTGTCCGACTCTTTGCGACCCCATGAATTGCAGCACGCCAGGCCTCCCTGTCCATCACCAACTCCCAGAGTTCACTCAGACTCACGTCCACGAGTCGGTGATGCCATCCAGCCATCTCATCCTCGGTCGTCCCCTTCTCCTCCTGCCCCCAATCCCTCCCATCATCAGGGTCTTTTCCAATGAGTCAACTCTTCTCATGAGGTGGCCAAAGTACTGGAGCTTCAGTTTTAGCATCATTCCTTCCAAAGAAATCCCAGGGTTGATCTCCTTCAGAATGGACTGGTTGGATCTCCTTGCAGTCCAAGGGACTTTCAAGAGTCTTCTCCAACACCACAGTTCAAAAGCATCAATTCTTCGGCGCTCAGCCTTCTTCACAGTCCAACTCTCACATCCATACATGACCACTGGAAAAACCATAGCCTTGACTAGATGGACCTTAGTCGACAAAGTAATGTCTCTGCTTTTGAATCTGCTATCTAGGTTGGTCATAACTTTTCTTCCAAGGAGTAAGCGTCTTTTAATTTCATGTCTGCAGTCACCATCTGCAGTGATTTTGGAGCCCAAAAAATAAAGTCTGACACTGTTTCTACTGTTTCCCCATCTATTTCCCATGAAGTGATGGGGCTGGATGCCATGATCTTCATTTTCTGAATGTTGAGCTTTAAGCCAACTTTTTCACACTCCTCTTTCACTTTCAACAAGAGGCTTTTTAGCTCCTCTTCACTTTCTGTTGAGAACCCGATGAACAGTATGAAAAGGCAATTATGTTATTAGATCATAATTTAAATATGCATGTTGAAAGAAATGTGCTTAAATTGCTTTATTTTGTAGTTTTTACACAAATTTGCTGATATATTTAAAGCCTATCCTATTTGTCCTATTTGAATAATTACTCATATTATTGTTGTTTAGTCACTCCATTGTGTTGGACTCTTTTGTGACCCCAAGGACTGAAGCCCTCCAGGCTCCTCTGCTCATGGGATTTTCCAGGCAAAAATACTGAAGTGGGTTGCCATTTTCTACTTGAGGGATCAAACCTCGTCTCTTCTGCAAGCCTCCTGCATTGCAGGCAAATTCTTTACCAGTGAGCCACTGGGGAAGCCCCAACTACTATATAATTTGGTGCAAATAGGTGGATAGTTAATGACATAGTTTTGAAAGAACAGTGAAATCCTGGACGATTAATATTGAAGGAGGCTGTAGTGATGACCTGGGGCAGCCTCCTAACTCTACAGATAAAGAGACTGAAGATGAAAGATAAGACATAGAGATATTGACAGATAAGTATACTAATAGTAATGCAAAATTTTTTGCAATGATTATTTCTTTATCTCTCTATTTCAACAGTATCTGCACACACACAGTCTTATGTATTTGACATATATTTTAAATTTAAAACATTTCTGGTGTCCATATTCAACGGGCAAAATATTTGTGAATAATAAAATTAAAATGATAAAATTGAATGCAATTAAATTTTAAGATTTTCTTAAAACTTTAAATAATCTGTAACATACTTCTAGAGTTGCAAAGGATGATGTTGAATAGTGACTTCTGATTCTTGAGGAGTTAATGTGCATAAATTTCACACCCCTGTGGCAGTATCTTATAAATATTTCAGTGAATAGTTTAATACCATGGAAAGTATAAAAGCACCCACTGTATTGAATGAAGGAAAGACCTATAAATACACGTAAAATTTTATTTAAAGTTTTAAAGAGTTTAGGAAAAAATATATCTCTTCCTATAAATGTAATAAGGCTATCTGGATAGTTTTAGTCTATCTGCTACTGACTTCGAATGTGCTATTTTATGAGATATTGAGTTAAAGATTAACCTAGACATCCTTTAAAGTGATCATTATTTGCAACTTATTTGTTTAAACATTTTAATAAATATATTTAGATAATTGATTTTTTTACATTGACCTTATATTTCATCTTGAATCTAACCCAATGGAAGTCATTTTTCTTCAGAATCTGACATTTGAAGTGATAGTATCACACATTGTAAGTAATACTGAACAAAGTGCCACAGGATTATAGATATGTATGTGTGTATATATATTATATCTGGAGAAGGAAATGGCAACCCACTCCAGTATTCTTGCTTGGAGAATCTCATGGACTCAGCCGGTGGGCTGCAGTCCATGGGGTCACAAAGAGTCGGACACGACTGAGTGACTTTACTTACTTACTTATATATATTATATATATGTACATATATATAGGTACACACACACTCAATAAAACAATACTGTTATTAAGTACTTATTCTATTTCCAATATTGTTCTAATGGTATACCGTATATAAAATTACAATGACATGCTCCCTTCTTTTAAACAGCATGCCATCTATCCCAATAAGTGAATTAGACGTTAAAAGATGAGGAAAACTATATTAAGTATAAGAAAATGGAGAAAGCATTTCATATGGAGGAGTTTAAAAGAAACATAGTATGTCTTCTCCTGTGAAAAGACTTATTGTCCATTAAGTAAAAGTATGTTTTAATTAACAGACGGTAATGGAATATTTTCATCTGTAGGAACAGCAATAGCAAAAATGTGGAGATGTTAATATGAATGTTTTATGTGAGATATTTATTGTTTTTTTTTAATAGATTATACGATTTTTGTTGGGATATAATAGGAAACATGGGATTCCCTGTTGGCTCAATGGTAAGAATCCACCTGCCAATGCAGCAGATGCAGATTCTATCCCTGGGTTGGGAAGATTCCCTGGAGAAGGAAATGGCAACCCACTCTAGCATTCTTGCCTGGGAAATTCCACGGACAATAGAGCCTGGCAGGCTACAGTCCATGGGGTCGAAAAAGAGTTGGACACGACTTAGCAACTAACCAACAGCAACAGGAAACATGGTGAGAAGGCTCAGCTTTCTAAAGCTTTGAAAATTGGACAGAAAAGGTTGGAAAGCAATATTGATTTCTTGTAGGTTTTTGATGACAGAACTAACAGTTTTAAGGACGAGGAAGATTTACCTGACAATTATATGTAGGATGGACAAGAGAGATGGTGTTGGGAGAATCAAAAGTCAGGAAGACTTATTGCATTAGAGATAAATAAAGCCTAAGCTAACTTTTTAGTAATAAGGCATTGCAAAATGGAAATAAAGGGCAAATTCAAAGGTTGTTTTGAGAAAAATCCAGTAAACTTTGGTGATATACTAAATAATGACATTGAAGGGATGACAGATGACTTCAAGAATATTCATCTTGAGCTTTGGAAAATGCCTAGATTATTTTTAAAATCAATTGAGTATAGACATTGGGTTGTTTTGATATGGGAAAGATGACCAGTTTGATTTTAGTTGTGCTGAGTTTGAGGTATGGCTTTACAACCAGGTGGAAATCTCTCATAGGCAGCTAGAAATACAGGATAGAGAGCTGATGAGATTTAACTGAGCATCTCATCAGTTTAACTGATGAGAATACATAGATGTTCAAGTTAATTTAAAGTCAGCATAGGATTATGCCAAGAATAGAGCACAGGACAGGTTTTCAGTTATATGGATAATAATCACTGTGCAGAGAGTCTTGAACATTATAGATTTTGCAATAAGGAACTTTGGTTTGGAGTGTGAAGTCATGTTATTGCTCTCATTTTTTCTTTTTTTTTTTGATCATCACTCTATTTGGGCATCTTCTGACACAGTGCTAACTGGCTAATATCCTAAAATAGAATTTATCTACTTTTATCAAATGTGATCATGAATGTATGAATAACAGCTAATTCTTATTCCTTAAGATAGATATTAATTGAGCTAAATATACTTTGTTGAATTGTGTTTTTTAAAATCATCTTTCTAAATTGCCCACTCATATTATCTCCTAGTTTATGTAATAATGATTTCTAAATGTTTTGTTCCTTTCATTTATTTCTTAACCATAGTTTAACTCCATCCAATTTCAAGCCCTCACCACATCATATTACATTATGAAACCTTTTACATCTGAGCATTGAAAACACAATACAGCCTTAACTAATATCCTGCTCATTAATGATTTGGAAGGTAATTAAAATTAACTTTAACCATGAAAGTCTCTTCCTTAAAAACCAATTCTTGTAGTCCTTAATGTATGCACAATTAAAATATTCCAGTATGAGCTTGTATGATTCATAATCCAATGCACACACAGTCACTTCAAGTAAAACAAATTAATTTAATGAATAATAAGAACTATTTCAGGATATGTGTTTGTTATTGATGACTATCAACATAAAATATACAGTATCAACTACTCTAGAATATCAGTCATCTGTATTTGTCAAAATAAATTATTTAGTTTATATAAACTATTTATTTGGAATGATCACAGAACTACTTTTCTGGCAAGAGATAGTGTTTAGAATTAATTATGCAGCTAAAGTGGCCTATTTGGTAGTAAGGATTCAGAAAGCGAAAAACAACTGAATAAATTAAAAAAAAAAAACTGAAAGTAAAATGATACTCCTAGAATATAAGTAGATCATGCCCTTTAAGCAATTGGTCAGAATCAGTTTTGACTGTTGGTGGAGCCTACTACTAAAATACCGCTCTTTTATTTGCTGTGGAGTAAAGCTGTTAGTGTTTGAGGAAACTGTCTCTATCTTAGACTTTCAGAACCATAAAAGATAAGGGGCAGGTTAAATTTTAGGATGACAAGTGCATTTTTAGAGAAGCTTCTTGTCAGGAAGCCCTGTGTTTTCTACAGATGTCAGAAAGAAAACCTAACAGCACTGTTGGACGTAGTACTTTCGCAGAGTCATATGGCATTATCTGATCATAATGCCATAATGACTGATAATATGCACACACAAATATTTCAAGTTTACTTCTTCACATATTCTTTTCCGAAATTAAAGTTAATTACAAATAAATTATTTTGAAAAATAAGTGTCTACCCTAGAACATTTTTTTCCTCTTCCAAAATGCTAAATTAAATTCCCTTAACTTGATTTATGTCAACTCAAAGATACTTGATGGTTCACAAAAATTGCTGAGGCTTCTGCTTTTAGCGTTTTTTCATGGATTCAAAAATATAACTTTCCCTGACAGTGTAAGAGAAGCAATATTATATTTCATGTTCAAAATAGCTAGAATTCACATGGTGATGGTAAAATTATAGAGAAAAGATAATATTGTAAAAATACTTTAAATTTAGGTGAATTTGAACTTTCCTTAAGGATTTCATATCTATGCTATATTATTAAATTTTAACATTTATACTGTATTATTAGGCTTAGTTGAGTGGTAAATTTTAAAACTGACATTCTTTCTGCAGTGTTTCTGAAATCAGAGAGTAGTTAATGCCTTTGTTAATCAAATTGTGATATTTTATTGAAAAATTTGGGAATATTTTTCGTACTCCAGTGATATCAAGGCATTAACTAAATCTTAATTTTTGAATGCTCTGAATGTGCAAGAATTAACTTTACAGAATGCAAATATAAGTATGCTAAAAAGTGATAAAATAAAGTCTTTTTCTATCCCTAACAAAAATCAAGCAGTTTCTCACTGCAATCACAGGGAACTGAATTAGAACATAAGAATTCCCTTTTCCTTTTTGATGGGGTATGATAACGATTGGACACTGCAAAATGAGATAAAAGGGACTTGATTGCACAGCTGACTCTAGCCTTCTTTGTGTCTTGGGAAGATCCTTGATCTATCTAAATCTCAGCTTTTAATAATAATAATGACAATAATATTGTCATTCCCTCTGGTCATTTGTGGCAGTTCAGAATATAGCTGCACTTATAATTGGCAAGTGTGACACAAACTGATATTATTGCTGTTAATTCTATATTTCATTTCTAATAGTGTTTTATTTAACCTTGACTTTTTTTGAGTAAAACAAGTGGTTCTTTGGTGCCTTGCTTTAAACTCTTCCTACTACAAGGCAATCCTGCTTTTCAGAGACTTTAAAAGTTCCCACGTTATGCCTGGTCCCACAGGAGATGTAATCAAAATGGTGTGCTTTCAATAAAAACACATGCTTTATCCCTTCCCTAGATTATAATCTGCTTTTCTGCCCAAGTATGGGAGCTCTTATAGCTAGCTCTCCTCAGGGCATTCCTGAATTAAACTAATGGTGCCTTCAACTCCTAGAAATGGAGTGACCTTAGCACCTCTCAGTCCATTTAGATCCAGTTTCTCGAAATATTCTCACATTTATGGCTATTTGCTTTAATGCTGGGAATTGTTATGACATCCACTTCCATTTCTGCTTCTCAAGTAAGTACCAAATACACTGGTGGCTCCATGCTAACCTGTATTAGTGCAAACCTATCCTGATCACCTCTTTTGACCAAGTATGTCATTTAGATGTATCAATAAATTATATCATTTATGTACAATGAATAGCTGAAGTGGCTCAAGTGGGGGGGGTGATTCTTGGAAAATTCAGGATTATTGCTGAAAACATAGGTTATAGTTATTCTGTGAACAGTTTTAATGTATATTGATTTTTATATAGTATTTACTTGCTTCTCATTTCTTCTCTAAACAATCTAGCATCACCTGTCACTTGCTTATTTAAAAAAAAATAGAGAGAACAAATTTGGATTCCGTAACCTTTCATATTCAGAAGGATAATTTTATGTTCTCTTGAGATTTCAACATTTTATTCAGTAAAATGTATCAATCCTTGGACCATCATTTAAAATAGTCTATTTTCTCCACTAATCAAAGAAGTAATATTGACGATTTGAATACCAAATTTTAGATTTTCAAATTATTTGGGTGTTAAACTGAAAAGTATCAAAAGATTATTTGTTATTACATCCACAGTTTAATTATATGCCCCTGAAAAAAAAAGCATAGTCAATATGTAAATAGTATTTAGTGCTAAAAAATTATATTTTCATGCTAGAATGTTTGTTTATATTTGATTTTAGAAATGGTTATGTCTATTTTGTTTTAAAAAAATTTCAGTTAGAACATTGTTTAATTCCCCTATTACAACCAGTTTAACCCCAAGTTTCAAATGAGGTGAAGAATTGCTGTCTCAGTAAATAATTAAGCAAAGTAAAGAAGAGCAAAAAATTCATAATATCACAGTTACTTCTGGTGAATTTTCAAAAAAGATTTGTTTTGAATTTATGATGCAGATGAAAGCTGAGGATTATTATGTTATAACAATGATGATGAACTTATGTTGAATTTAAATCCTAAAATATAAATGAGACACTTTGCAGAAAGGTCACTGCAGCTTAAAGAAGCAGCACAAAAATAGTATTCAGATTGAGAAAGTATATCGCTCATTGGTTCAAAATAATATGTAATATAAAAATTGTGTTCTCCACATTGGTTGTGATAAAATTTCCCTCTGCTATAAAAAGATGTTCAAATAGATGTTAAATTAGCATTTTGCATAATATGGTAAAAGTATTTCCTCAATAAGCAGATTATTTCATATATAATCTAAATTATTTTTGATATAAGACTCTAGTTTAAGAAATCATTAAAAGATTATACAGCTTTAGTTAACATTTTGTAGCACTGTATAGTCTGCAAAGTGCTTTGCATATATTATCTCTCATGCTTAGTTTAGTTTTTTTTTTTTGCTCTTCTTTAGAAATAAATCTTCAACTTAGAGAGATTTAGCAATATGTCATCAAGTACAAAATATACATGTGGCTGAAACTCAAGTTTTATAGTCACCAATCCTGTAGGCATTCTGTTAGGCAATTTTTAGGCACTAAAATAATAAAAATATTATGTTTATTTTAAAATAAATAAAATATTAATAATGATAGTTATATTGATAAACAGCCTATCTAAAAGGCTTCATAAAATTTTGAAAATAAAAAATTAGTATACGAAATGCCAATAGTAGAGCACAAGGCAATATGTAATATATAGAGATTTGAAATAACTAGGCTTTGGGAAAAAAGTAAGCACTATGGAATTTCAGAAAGGAGTAGCACAGACGGCTGAGTGAATCGACTGAAGGGAAGAGGATTTTTCTATTAACAAGAACAGCATATACAAAGACAGTGAGACAATTGGCCAGTCTACATAATAGTTTGAATAAGGTTAAACACATTGAGTCATATTATATAGAGCATTGAAAATCAGAGGCATAGCAGATTAAACCTGATTCAGTATTTAATAGAACTGATATTTTCTAGACAACCGGAGTTGCATGGTAAAAAACTTAATGTGAAGACATTTTCAAAACAAAATAGAGAAAATAGGAAACACGCAGGAACTGAGTCCTAAAACCATCTACTCAGAACTGAGATAAAGTGCATGGATGGAATAAACAAAGAGGCATTATAAAACAAAAGTTGATACGGCTTAAGTGTATCACATTTGTTTGTACATACAAAAGGAGATAGATTAAAATAAAATGGAAATAAGATTTTAATCTCAACTCAGAGAAGTGCTGCATCATTATAGAGCTAAAAAAAAAAAAAAGGAAAATGTGAAGGAAAGTATGGTAGAATTTTTTGGGTTTTGTTTTAGGCATTTTAAGTATAAGGTAATGGTAAGCTGCCGAAGTTAGAATATACAAAAATGGATGGAAATGCTTTGAGAGAAAATTTATGGCTATAAATTAAGAAGATTTTGTAATTATCAGCACAGGAGTTCAAGCAGTGAGTGTGTGTTAAGTCATTAAAGAGGGAGGAAAGATCTGAGAGCCATGATTTAGCCAAAAGGGATCTCCTGTTAGTGGAGCAGAGAGCAAATAATCAGGAGAACACATCACAGAGTTAAAAGAGAGGATATCAAAGGACTGGCGTTCAGTGAGAATTTCATTAGAAGTTGCAAATGATTAAGTGATAGTCTTAAGGAAAAAGATGATGCATTCAAAAAGACTTTTACAGAGATGGAAGCATAAGGTGAAGGAGATATTAGGTATAGAGAAATAGGAGGATTATAATTTTAGAGGTCTAGCCTGAAATTGAAAAGTAAAGAGAGGTAAAAAGATCTTCAGAATAATTCAAATATGCTTTAGATGACCACTAGGTTTAACACCTTGTGCTAGAAATTGTAGGAGACACAAGATTAATCAGACACTGCATTTGCATGTACTCATTCACAATTAATAAAAGGGGGGAGATATGTGTATTAAATTATAATGAAGAAACCAGGCTATCATAAATGTAACTTGAAGCTTTTAGAACTATAGATATGTAAAAATGAGCAGAGTACCTGAGTCATTCAAATACTGGTTAAGCTTTTTAACAAAGATAGCCCAAAATACAGTGGCTTGATTCAGAAAGCATGCATTTCTCCTATGTGCAGCTTAGAGGAGTGTAGTATAGGGTCTTGGGGCATCTTGTCATCCTCAACCCAGGGCTTCTAATAATCTGTAGTCATCACCATTTCCTAAAAGAGGAAGAAGGCAAAGAAAGTCCAAGGCAAATATCCTTAAAAAGAATTCTCAGAAGTTATACACATCACGTCTGTTCATACTGCAAAGGCTCGTATTTATTTACATTCAAGGGAAGAAAGTATAGTTTTATTAGGTGGGCATCAATGTTCTTAGTAAAACTCAGGCAGGACAATGAATACTTAGGGGTAGTTACCAGTGTCTATCTTAGATGCTTACTCCAAGAAAAGATCAGGAAAGGTCAAACTAAATGATGGCAGTGATTGGAACTGAAGGATGGGTATAGGATTTGAATAGTGGAGGGAGTAGAGAGGGTATTATAGGCTAAAGGACAAGATGATCAAAGAAATGGGTAAGAATCAATATAGGATTTGGAGGGAAAGTGGACAGAGGCTGGCGAGTATGAAAAAAAGCAGTAGACATAATCCTGGAATGGTACTATGGAGCACAATGCAGAGGATCTTAAATTCCATGCTTAAATGTCTGGGTATTTTGTATGTAGGCTGTAGACATGCTTGAAGTTTTGTTTTTTAATAGGGTTGTATCATTTTAAAAATTATTCTACATGACAGTAAACTGGGAAGCAATATTTAGAGCTTTTAAATTTGGAATGCAAGGTGGAAAGACTATCTCAGAGACAATATCTACAGGATATGACAACCTGAACTGGCATTAATGCCAATGGAAATAAACAGGGAAGGAGGAGAGGAGGAAATGAAAGTCTTTCTGTAGAGACACTGATTTAAATTGACAACTGTTTGGAAGTCAGTGTTAGGAGAAAAGAAACGTAAAGAACTGAAGTTGACTCTAAAGTGTTCAGGATAAGTAAACTAAGGACTAAGAGCAGGACCTTTGTAACTTGATTTGGGAAAGCCAGCAGGTGATGCTATTGACAGAGATGGAGAAGACAATAAAAGCGAAGGATTAGGGAGAAAGATTGTGGGTTTGTATTGAACATATTAGCCTTGAAAGTCTATCATCTGGCCACTGGAAATTCACTTTAGATCTAGGAAGTGATTAGGGTTAAATCTAGATTTGAGGTGATTGAAATTTTTCTGATGGGCAGAAAAAAGTGTGGAAGTCAATAGAATTTTTAAAAATAGTGAGTCAGAAGAATTAGAAGGAAGAAATATTGACTCAAGATCTGTTGGAAATACAAAAGAAAGGGTTAAGCATAGCAGTTAATCTTAGATGGGAGAGGTAATTCAGTTTAGGAAAACAAAACAAAACAAAACAGACCAGAACTAGAATCAGAGCTGTGTTGACTTCAGTGTGAGGGAGATAAGCAGATAAAGGACAGTGCAAGGCCAGTGAAGTGTGTGTGTGTGTGTGTGTGTGTGTGTGTGTGTGTGTGTTTGTGTATGTGTTGAAGGATAACTTACATCACACCATTAGAAGAATGTTACTGCATCAAATGGAGACAGAAGAAAAGCTTTCTGAGTGTCACCATGAACAACAAATTGCAAATTCAAGTTAGATAGCATTTTTGTTAGGCTAATTCTACCTTTTTGGGGCCACTGGAGATCTTCATGCTAAAGTAAAAAGCAGACAGAGTGGAGAAGGTGAAAGGTATACATAATTTGAATTTAAGTATTAGTTTGTCATACATTTTTTCCTTTCTTTCAATTAAATTATATAAGAATCACTCATTGAAGTAGTTATTAGTCTCTTGAAACCAGTGTATTTCCAGATTTTTCCTCCATACTTTTTCCATTTCTCCTTCCACTTTCCTCCCTCATTTCTCTTTCACTGTCTTCCTTCCTTCCTTTCCTACCTTCTCATAATGAAAAATATATGTATATTTTTATATGTACATGTAAAAATACATACACATATGGAGAGGAAGGGCAGAATCCTCCATATTTATACTTCCATTTCTGCAACCCCCAAAACTACATCTCCCTCTCCTTGTTCAATGGAATTCCCTGAAGCACTTAGAAAATTCAATGGCTCATGGGATTCTGTGTGAAAACCAGAGATCTTGATTAGGCGGTTTTATATGCTCACCCTCTGTGGTTTTGTTTTTAGGATTTATGTACAAAAACTAAATTCAGCTTTTACAGACCAGCTTTATGTTTATAGCTGATATACTGTCAACAGTAGGAAAAGAAAAGTTTAATTATCCAGGAATCAGAATAGGAGTCAGAATATGTAACTACAGGCAAACTCACATTTTGAGATATTTATTATTTAAAGATAGAGTGTATATAACTTGTCCAAGGCCATGGGGATGCACGGTCCAGCTGCAGAGCCTGTGATCTGATTACTAGATCACATTTCTTCTGATGAACAGTGAATTGTTTATGGATACTTAATTGAAAATTAATAATATTTTTCTTTTTTAAAAAAGACAGTCTTGGATAAAGTTTGATGACCAATATTCTAATACTTTGAAGTACTTTTAAAAATGTGTATAACTGTTTTTACTAGGGTAAAAGTAATAAAGGCATTTAAATAAAAATAAAATGTTTACAACCAAAGCTAGTTCTGCTTCAATCAGACATAACAAATCAGATCAGAATGTTTAATTACTATCCAATCAACCTTTCTGTTCAGTGTTATCAGTTTAACTTAGAGAACCAAACAAAACATTCCTTCCTTTGTCAATGATAGGCTATTAAAACAAGGGTGTTCTAAAACTTGCATTAGGAGGATGTAAATGGTTTGTTTGATCTTCTGAATTTTAATATGTCAGAAAGATTATTGTGAAGAAAATTGGGCTTTCTGAAGTGACAGATACATTATTCAAATAACTTTGATTGAATGCAAGATTTTTTAATGCTTTCATAAGGGGCACGCACACTAATTTTGATTTGAAAAAGAGTGGCTTTAAAATTTGAGATATTAGGGAAAATATTTTGTTAGTTTATTTTTTGATTGTACCATTAATTGAAAAATATATCTGTATTATAACTAGGATAAATTATGTGTACACATGACAATTTATAAAGTTCTTGGTTTAAATTTTTTAAGAGATTTTGTTTATATTTCTAAAATCATCTATATTTAGCCTAAAAATTAGATTAATTTTTTTTTGTCTTAAAGCAGTGATTCAAACTAATTGTAGATTTGAAAACAAATAATTTGTGGATACCAGTCTCCGTATACATTCCTGCTTCTCATACTGCTTTGATATCTTGCATATTGCCAGCCTCTCTGAAACACATAATGAAGTCAGAAGCATATATGAGTGTAGTTCATTCTGATTTGGTTTTCTGTTTGGATTTGAGTTTGTCACACATAAAGATATAAATCTATGGTCCTGTATTCTTATATGAAAAATAATTATTCACTGATTACTTAATCTCTTTCACTTTGGTAGTTTCTATTATAGCATAAAAAAATTCTGAAAGTGATTTTGTATCATTTCTCCTGTCTTTAACAATTTTTCCACAGTTTTAAAAATGTTTATTTCATACCTGTTTGTTTTCTTCTTTAATGAATTTCTAGTCTAAAAAAATTTTGTTAATCCTTCTCTTGAAAAGCCTACATCTTAAAAATCTTTGTTTACTGATACACAGATTTTTCTCTTATGTCATATATGGTAAACAAGTGCTACTAATCATCTTAGTATGTAATCAGCTGATAAGGATAGGTATCTTTAAAACCTAGAACTTGCTGTCATGAATATGAAATTGTACTATAAAAATGCTGATTTCTGGTTTCTGCTTAATCTTACCTGTCTTTCTGTTTCTTTTGCAGCAAAAATGCTGGATAGAATGTCTTCTTACTGCCATTTAAATATATTCTTTTCTTCTGTCAATTACCACAGGTTTAGTCCCTATGAGTGGTATAACCCACACCCTTGCAACCCTGACTCAGACGTGGTGGAAAACAATTTCACCTTGCTAAATAGTTTCTGGTTTGGAGTTGGAGCTCTCATGCAGCAAGGTATACGATTCAGCCTGCTATTTCCCTTGGGCACCATGTCCCACTCTTTGCTGGGGGTGACAGCTCTCGCTGGCACAAGTCGCTTGCATGGGTGCCTCTCTGCATGTAACCATAATCCAGCTTCTCCATCTATCTGATGCATTTGGTATTCTCAAATCCCATCCAAGGGAGATTCTGAGAAAATAATTAGCTTTTGCAATTGCACATAAAGTATATCATCTAACTTTCTTAACCTATGGTAGATACATTATTTCATAGATAACCAAGCTAACCTGATCCATTAGCTAGAAGCTGCGTTTAAAGCACTAAGACTGCATCTTTTTGAGACAAGAATACAGTGTATTGCTCCTGTTTCCTGTTTCATTTTGATGTAAAAAATTCCTTCCTATCAATTCTTGATGACTAGATGCCTTTGTATTGCATGATTAGTAAATCTATTGCATATAAATTTGTAAAAATAAAATATTTAACCATTTAGAGTTACCTTTACAAGTAAAATATTAGCTGCATCTGATAGTATATAAGAATATAAAGTATTGCATGCTCAGAAGTGCATGCAAAAATACTCTTTCATAATTATTTAAAAATTATAATATTAATGTTAAAAGTAAAGGCTACCTTTCTTAGAAAATGACATAATACATGCAATATGTTTTAATGGTATATTTATAACTATGAATATATTATTTTTGTCTCAGTTCTCCCAAGCTGTTTTTATTTTTGCTGCTGTGATTTCTTTTATTAATCTTTTAATATTTATATAAAGTTCAGTAAATTAATATGTCAGACCTACTAAATATAAAAGATTTCAAAACCAGACTATTTTATGCATTTAAAATGTAATATTTTTAAGTTTTAAAATTTTGTAAATAAATCAAAATGCCCTTTAACAACTGACAGTGACTGGATTAAGGGAAGAAAACATACTTATTTATAAGGGTTACCAAACCCATATAAGGGTTTACCTTAAATTTTACTGGTGTATTTATGATCCACATTGAAGAAATTCATTTGGCAATTGCATTACAGCACTGAAGAAGAGAAAATTTATTGTTAAATTATAAATTATTGTTAATAAAATAGGTACTTTGCTTTTGCATGTTTAATATTATGCATAAATCCATTATTTCTGACTGTTTCATTTATAAACTACTTCCTAAACTAAAGTAAATATTTGCATATTAAAGGAAAGAATTAACTTAAATTCATGTTGCAAGCAATCCTACTAATGAGATAATTTTTGCTTTTAAAAAGATGAACATCCAGATATATATGTATTTAAATCTGAAACTTGAAAGTTCAGAGAACTCTTACATAAACCAATTAAGTGAGTGGCATCTCTTTCTAAATAAAATGAATAATCAATAACTATATTTGCCCTTTCCTACATTTTGGGTCCAGTGGCTTTTTTTACCCCTTATATTTATTTACAGTTGGAAGATAATATTGGAGTTATTTTTAAAAATATAAAAGTAAATAAAAATCTGTCATATGAGATAAGAATCTCTTCCAAGTAGCACTAGATTATGTGATTTACCCAGGCACATTGCTAGTAACCTGCTAATAACTAACTCTGATAGCCTGGAATGAATTATTCTCATAGTAAAGCTCTAACCATAATAAAGTTTTTAAAATTATTTTTCTTACAACTTTTAAAAATAGGATATTATTTTTATGTATAATTTAGAAAATATTTGGATATTTTTGAATTTCAATATTGGTGAGATGAACTTGATATTTATAAAATCTAGCAATAAGAAATAAAATTATAACTAATATCTCTAAAAATGATGACAAGCAATCCAAGCAATGAAAAATTCAAATGTACATTTGCTTTGCCACATAACTACTTCACTGCTGGTGGATACATGAAAGAGGAACCCATACTATTCTGGCTGATGCCCAGCTCCCCAGGAATTAGTGGGATATAGTGCTGGACATGACGTTACCTTGAGTACATGACAGTCAGCCCCTAACCAGGCTCTGATTCACAAGCCTAAGAGGTATTCACGTTAAGTCCTTGGGTAAGATATGAACTTGTGGTAATTGGGCCCTTTTTTGTCGAATGTCTCCACTGTTCTTTTCTTTCCCAGTCTTGTTTGACTTTATTGGTGGTGGTGTTCAAAAAAAAAAAAAGAAAAGAAAAGAAATGGTAGACTGGGCAGCCAAAGCTGCTGATCATGGTGGGATATTTTAGTGTTTCGGTGTCCAAGTGTGTGTCTGACAGGGCCTAGGAGCAACTACATCAGAAAGGTACTTTTCTGTTTTATTTTGTTTTGTTTTTCTTACAGAGTGGTAGGCAAGAGTCTGGAGCTGGAGTTGGCTGTCATGTCCAAGTCTGTCTGCTTTCTAAAATGTTGTTTGTTTGTTTGAAATTGGAAGGGTAAGATGAACTGCAGTATAAGATGGACTGTTTTGCTAGAACCAAGTCATGATACCACTTCTTTTCAATGTTAGCATGAATAATTTGTTATATGTTTAGTGCATATAGAGATATGTTATCTTAATGCATTCATTATTATATTTAAAAATATATAAAACGTGGAGTCCATCTTTGCTTCATTCCATTTTACTCAAACCTTATTAAAATTAATTTATTTGTAGACAGTGCTTTCTTGATTATAGGTTCAAATGATGAAGGGTAAATAGTAATATATATACATAAATTTTGTATAATTTTCTTATTAAAAAAGTTATACATGCTGATATTTATACATTTACATATTAAGGCTATAAATAACATGGTAAAACTAAAAGACTCAATTTAAAAAGTGTTAGAATTTTAATGTATAATCTAAATTAATTAAAATTAATAATAATCAAAAGCAATATGTAATGATAAGACCTCATTCTCTTATTAATACCATGAACAGGCAACTCCAGCCACATATTGTACTATAACTATGAAGTTTGTATATATGTGTAAAAATAAATTTATGCCAATTTAACTATTTATTCTTATTCTGATTTCCCTCACTGAAGCTAACTATAGTGACAGGAGACATTTGTTTATGCATAAAAAAATAGTTTACTACCTATTTTAAAATAAAAACTGGACTGAAGCCCCGTGGCTCAAAAAATGTGGATAACTGAAATTGTTTTCATACATTACTTTTTAAAATGGCAGTATAGACAAGATTTTTGAGCTTCATGCACATGAATAATGAAACTTCACAAATAAAGCTTGTTAAGAAATGGCTCAAAATGTACTTAAATCACTTCTTCTAAAATCTGCTTAACTAACAAGAATATGAAAATCTATAAAAGTAGTTTATAAACAGGAGAGATATTCTCCATTCTAATGCTATTTTTATAAAGGCTATCCAGTCATTACTATGTGATTCTTATTTTGTACTGTCTCAGGTAGAGTTCCAGCCTCCTGTCACTATATGTAAACACAGATGTCCTAAGAGACAAGCTATCTGAAATTAGCCTCTGCTCTCCCCCGGGTTGTTCCTTTCTTACTAAAGTGATATGTAAATCTATGATTTAAGCTTTTACTACACCGTGATTCCATTCTTCCACTATGACCAAAAGTACCTGACTGCTGATCAAATTCTCTGTATTCGTCTCACCTTTTCCCCCCAATCTTTGTTAGGTTCTGAGCTCATGCCCAAAGCGCTCTCCACCAGGATAGTGGGAGGCATTTGGTGGTTTTTCACACTTATCATCATTTCTTCGTATACTGCTAACTTAGCCGCCTTTCTGACAGTGGAGCGCATGGAATCCCCTATTGACTCTGCTGATGATTTAGCTAAACAAACCAAGATAGAGTACGGAGCAGTAGAGGATGGTGCAACCATGACTTTTTTCAAGGTAAGTCCTACTGATTATCTAAAATTTATGTATTAAAAACAGACCTTTTCTTGTTAATGAATGTAAGAGCATAGGAACATTGTTATTTGTAGAGAATAATCAATAGCATATTTCTCATGGGGTGGAGACATATTCAACTAAATATATGGTCATCAAAGCAAATCATTTTAATACTTGCAAATGGCAAGGAGTTGTTGCTTTATAAGTATTTCATCTTTGGAGGAAAATCTGTTCAGAAGTAACATTATTTTCCCCACCAAGGTTTTGTCATTGAAAGTAAATAGACAAAGTAATGTATCTACTGAAAATTGAATAGTGGGAGATTCAGACTCTACAAGGTGTGGATAACCCAGAAGAATAAAATGGTTACATGTAAGAATGTTTTCCATACAGGCATTTCTTTCTGTTAAGATGAACAGGTTTTACTTGTTGAGAGCCTACAGAAAAACAAGGAAAATAAGCACAAACAGTTCCTATTCGCTGGGTAATCATCTAATATTTGGAAGGCGAAGAATCTCAAAACGGGCTACCCCATTGGCATGCAGCGGTTTCCAGTGGGGAGTTCTGGTAAACATTTAAATGGAAATTATGGTGGCACCAAATTCCAGGCACACAGCATCTTGTCCTCCTCTTTAATATTCAGATTGTCTCCTTACTTCCACTGATCTCACTGGGTCAGAGTAGAGCCAATGAGG
This sequence comes from Aepyceros melampus, assembly GCA_006408695.1. Classification (NCBI taxonomy): domain Eukaryota; kingdom Metazoa; phylum Chordata; class Mammalia; order Artiodactyla; family Bovidae; genus Aepyceros; species Aepyceros melampus. Next base: position 3,100 of record SJXQ01011116.1, on the reverse strand, counting down.
AGATTCTACTTTAGGGAATCAGTATTATGTCATAATTTATTTTCTATTTTACTGAGTATTTTTATATTGTTTGTAATTTAGCAAATTTTTAAGCCTTGGTGTTTTCCTTCATTGCTCACACAAATGCAATTGACAGTTCAAGTGGACAGAAGTGGTAGACTGTTTTTCCTCTTTAAAAAATAATTGATTCAAGCTATAAAATAAATTATTTCAACAAAACTCCAGGAAGCACCTACCAAGTACCAGAAATTGTGCTACACATTGGGTATTCTAGAGCAAATAATACCTAATTCTCACTTTTAAGAAATTATAGTTTGTTAGAGACAGGATCAGCGATCATATAACAGGATTTTATATGACTTAACTTGACAAATATATAATTTTCTTCGTAAAAATTCTTACCAAATTAAATCAGCTTTTTGGGGTGTTCTGGAGATCACCAAATACCTAAAGAATGAAATCGATTGAATGTTTTGGTCAAATTTGCCACATAATTCTTAAAATTAAATTGGTTTCAAAGAGAATATTTTTAATGGCTGGCTTAAAGATTGGCTGCATATTTTACATTTAATTGGAAAACTATTATCATTTAATTAAATTTATTGAATAATCAAGTATGAGCAAGTCATTGAGATCAATATGGGGCTATTTAATTATATTAATTGTAATTGATCATTTTTCCCAGTTGAGTATTAAAAATTAATAGAGATTGTTGTTCTTATTAAAAAACCTAATTTTTTAATAAAAAGAGACTAGCTGTTGAAAATTATAAATGTATATCATCAGTGTTAGTAACTTTGTAGAGAGTGATTTAAATTATCACAGTTTTCGAGGGACTTTCGAAATTGAATTTGTACAATAATGCATATAAAATACTAATGCAAGTGGTCTGATACCAGAAGTAATTATTTTAGCATCACAAATACTTCAAATTTTGTTCTTATTTTCTAGATTACTCACATATCCTGTTTCAAAGGTCTTGTATATTATAGCAAGATACACCTCTAGAAAAATCACTGAAAATTTTTATATTTTCCTCCATCTTTGAGCTTATATCTCCCTTTCTTTTCTTTACAATCTTTCTAGTCTTCTGCTATGCTTTTTGTTGCTGTTGTTGTTTTAGTTCAGTTGCTCTCTTGCAGTGTCATTTTACCTAACTTCACTTTTCTTTGCTGCTCACTTTTCTTCTTAGCCTTTCATCTCTAGTTTTCCTTTCTCACACATAGGAGTGCCTCTAGCACCCAGAGAAAATTGATGTGAAACAACTTTCTGTTTCTAGCAGCACAGACTTTCTTTCTGTAAAATTGAAGCCTTTAGGAATGTGCAATAGTCACAGTAAAAACCACACAGTGATAATCACTAAGGTGACAATTATGTTGATAGTTTTATCACATGCTGACATCTTACTGTTGAAACTTGAAAAGGCATTAAAATTTAAAAAGATACAGTATTCAGTAAACGTTGATTTTTCTTTAGTTATTTTAGTGTATCCCTAAATGATACTAATTTCAGCTACATATTTTGGCTTGTTAAACTATATGCTTATACCAGCTATTGGTATGAAATTTTTTTCATATGAGCTCCTTTCCTGGTGACTCAGATGGTAAAGAATATGCCTGCAATGCCAGAGACTCGGGTTCGATCCCTGGGTTGGAAATATCCCCTGGAAAGGGGAATGACAACCCACTCAATATTCTTGCCAGGAGAACTCCATGGACAGAAGAGCCTGGCGGGAGAGACCATGGTGTCCCAAAGAGTTGGACATACTGAGAGATGAACACTTTCATTTTCTATACCAGCTATTTGTATGAATTAAAAAAAAAAAAATCCCTACCAATCTGGAATTGAAGCAATTGCACACTCATTTTGAAATTCTACAATGAATCCGAGACTATTGTGTGTAGTGAATTTACATCTGATACCATTATTTTATTTCTTAATTAACAGCAACGCATACAAACACTCTAGGAAGCACCCTTAAGGCATTGACTTTCTAAAGGAATTTCCATCCTGCTTTTACTAATTGAATAAGACCCTGCTGCTAGCTAATTGTTCTGGAACAGCTCAGTTCCAAAAATTATTTTCAAGAATGGTAAAGTTGTATTACTACAAGCAAGAGCTGGCTCAAGATATCTGGGCTTAAAGGAGGGGTGAGTGTTCAGTATTGCAGAAACAGAGTTACAGTCATTCTACAGCACTGAACAATTCTTTTTCCAAAGAACATGCCTGACTTTGTTCATTGACCTTATATGTATACTGTTATCAAGAAGATTTCATTCATCTCCCCTATATCCATTACATGCCACACACATTCTCTCCAGGGATAAATGTAAAGCAATGACTGGGAAAATAACTCAAAATTGAGCAGATGGTGGTTCTTCATTGTAATCTCATGTAAAACAATAGAAAGCTATATGACATCACCAATATGTTCATAATCATATTTAGATAATAAAATAGCTGAGGGCCCAGGGATCTTATTGAAAAACAATAAAGTAGAAGTCAAACCATTCTTCTCAGAATCTAGGAACTTGGTGTAGCCGAACTGAAACCTCACCTCAACACAATACAGAATGTTACCAAGCAACTAGCATATGTTTTCTCCTTGAAGTATAAAGATTAGGAGAATGAATACATGTAGATTATCAGTTCAAAAATAACTTATCTATAGCCTGTAGGTAGTATGGTCTCTTTTGAGAATCCCTAGATTTTCTTTTTTCTTTTTTTTTCTTTAATTAATTTTTATTTTTTAGTTTGTTTTGCTTTACAATACTGTATTCGTTTTGCTACACATCAACATGAATCAGCCACGAGTGTACATGAACTCCCAATCCCGACCCCCACCTCCCCCCTCCCGACCCACACCCTCTCTCTGGATTATCCCCGTGCATCAGTCCCAAGCATCCTGCATCCTGCATCAAACCTGGACTGGCGATTCATTTCACTTATGATATCACACATGTTACACTGCCACTCTGCCAACCCATCCCACCCTCTCCCTCTCCCACAGAGTCCAAAAGGCCATTCTATACATCTGTGTCTCTTTTGCTGTCTTGCATACAGGTTTATCATTACCATCATTCTAAATTCTATATATATG
>SJXQ01011115.1:169873-210741 GCA_006408695.1 Aepyceros melampus | reverse complement strand
TCAAACACATTTTTTTTTTCCTTCTTCTGGAGGAAAAAGATGGTATTGATTTGCTTAAAAGTACAGATGGGGAAAAAAAATAAAAGTATGGATATTATCTTGAGGAGAAAACAGTTCTTAACAAGAGAACTACGGATTTATCTATCCCTTTGACTGTCAGCACACTACTAAAGGCTAAAAGAAGGCTCAAGTGGGAGGTAACATCCCCCTTGTCAAGTCTTTGTTCCCTTGCTCCTGCATTATTGGCTTTACCAAGTAACTCAATTCCTGTAAATAAACACTACAGGTCTCTCCCAACTACTATAAAATAAGACCTTGTTTGATCCACCTTATAGAGCAGTCATTTATTTCTATAACTGCTGGTCTGCTCTGCTGTCGTCTGCCTACATTCTGAAGGGAACCAAAATTCAAAACTTCATTTATTCTGGGCCAAAAACCAGACCTTTTGTCCTCCTTCCTAGATAATTTGCAGCCTGAAGTTGACTCCTCTGACTAAATTAGTGGCATATGCTTTTGTTCTTTTAAGGAAGAAAGAAAGAAAAAAACACTCCTTTTGCTCTTACTGAGGAAGGGACCTAACTCTGAAAAAGGCCTCTAGAAAGATGCTACACTGTCTTGAAATGTTTAAAACAGCACCTGATTTCAGAGGCTATGGATGAACTTCCCCTCGGTACCCCAAGGCAAACACATGGAGCGTCCAAGGGGGCAAAGAGGGAAGCCTCCAGGAGGAATATGCAGACTTTGCAAAACTGACGGGAGGGAGGCGAGGGGACAACTTTCAGGACTAGAAATAGCACGCAGTCCAGAGGCTGTGACGCCACCCGCGCCCCCGCATCCAGCCCTCGGGGCGTCGTCCTCCCGCAGCGGCCCAGGAGCACCACACGCTGACTGAGCCCCGCAGATGCCTCCTTGGAGAAGTGGCCGCACTTGGCAGGCCACCTCTGCATGCTTCCTTGCTTTTGCTTCCTTTCCTATGCTTGCTTTTGCTTTATTTTGCTCTTTTTGGTCATTATGAATAACACTACTCTGTTAGGAACATTCATATGCACATTTTTGCTTCAGTTCAGGTCAGTCTCTCAGTCGTGTTGATCATTTTACCAATTATATTAATATATAAAACAACACTACATATTATACTACATATAATATTATATATATACACTATATGTAACAAATATAACATATATTTATATACAGTAACATATAACAAACTCTATGCAACCAGCGTCTGCTGAGCCTGGGCGGAAGGCAAGAGACTGAGCAGCAAGTTCTGCCCAGGCTGAGGCTAGAGAAGCAAGAAACCAGCAGGGCTCTGGTAGTCGTGCAAGACCATAGACAGGACATGTATATTTATAACTGAATCACCCTGCTGTACCCCCTGAAACTAATACAACACTGTTCATCGATGATGCTCCAATAAAAAATAAAAATTAGAAGAAGAAATAAAGACTACAGACAAAATTTCAAAACAAAAGTGACAGACAGATGGGTGAACAAGGAAGTTTCTAGGTTTGGGCTTGACACAGAGCTCATTTTCCCTTCAAGATATTTGAAAATTCTGGAGAGGCACAGGGCAGGAGGTTAAAAAGCTAAGCACAAAGCCTCTGAAAAGCAGAGTGGAGATTTTGGTAGTGTTATCAGTATGAGGCTAATAACATAAATTAGAGGCTCAAGTCCAGCTAGAGGAAATGAATATAATTCACCCACAGCTGGAAGCCCCTCCCCTGAGTGACCACACTTCAGCAGTGGGGGCAAAGGACAGGAAGGCAGAGACCGATCAAACCTGAAACCCAGCCTCAACTCAGCTCAGTCCCAACACTGTACATGAGAAATATGTTTGAGAAAATAAAAGATGAAGGATCCCAGATAATTGGAATCTATCATAAGAAGGAACAAATGGAAACACTGTAAGTGAAATACAGAAATGAGGACATTAAGAGCTCATCAGATACACCAGAAGAAAGAACTGGCAAAATGGAAAACAAAGCAATAGAAAATATCCCAACGAGAAGCACACAGATCAAAACCTACTGGAAAATACAGAAACAAGCATACTAGATGTGTAAAACACATGAAAATGTTAGGATATATATATAACTAGAACCTCAAAAGAGGGAAGAAAGAATGAACAGAGGCAATATATAACAAGATGATGGTCAAGAATTTGTCAAAAGTGATTATAAAGACAACACATGGATTAAAAAAGGTATGCTAATCCCCAGAAGAACAGATACAAAAAACACACCTAAGCATATCACATTGAAACTGTGGAAAATCAATGAAAAATATCATAAAAGCAACCAGTGGGGGCAGAAAAGATACCTTACCTTCAACAGAACAACTACTGCTGGACTTTGGAATGCTAGAAAACAACAGAATGACTTATTTAAAGAGCTAAGAGAAAACAACTGCTCACCATAATACTATGGTCAGCAGAAATACCCTTTAATAAGTCGAAAGCAAAGTAAAGACACTTACAGATAGGCAAAAAACAGAAAAATTGCTGGCCCAAATCTACACTAAAAGATAAAAGTCATCTAAGATGAAAATTCAAAAGGAATTAAAAGCCACAAAAGAGATGAATATGTGGGAAAAGAGAAATGAATATTCCCTGTAAAAAAAAAAAAACTAATACCTTAAGAGATATATAAAATACAAAATAATTATCTGTAATAATAAAATGTAAAGACAGGGGTCAGAGGAACACAAATGGGAGAGTGAACAAAGTTATTATTTTTACTAGAATATTATAAGTCAAGAGTACATATCATACTTTCTGGGGTAAGCAATAAAAGAACGCACAACTAACTAGATAATCAGAGAGAAATACAGTAATACAAAAGAAGTTAAGACAGGAGAGAAAAAAGAAAAACAGTTTGGAAAAATGAAATCGAATCATAAGATGGCAGATATTAAGCCAAGTACATCACCAAATGCATTATATATAAATGAACTACCGACTACATAGAAGAGTAAGATTGCTGGACTGGGTACAAAAAAAATTTGCTGATAGGGATGCAAAATGAGGCAACCACTAAGGAAAACAGATTGGTGACTATTCAAGCAGTTAAACATAAAACTGCCACATGATCCAGCAATTCCATCCCTAGGAACATACCCCAGATAATTTTAAATCATGTCTAGGCAAAAATAATCTTGCTTATTTAATTTATATGCAGAGTACATCATGCGAAATGCCAGACTGGATAAAACACAAGCTAGAATCAAGACAGCAAGGAGAAATATCAATAACCTCAGATGCGTAGATGACACAACCCTTCTGGCAAAAAGCAAAGACGAATCAAAGAGGCTCTGGATGAAAGTGAAAGAGGAGAGTGAACAAGTTGGCTTAAAGCTCAACATTCAGAAAACTAAGATCACAACATCCAGTCCCATCACGTCATGGCAGATAGACAGGGAAACAATGGAAACACTGACAGACTATTGGGGGGGGCTCCAAATTCACTGCAGATGGTGACTGAAGCCATCAAATTAGAAGACACTTACTCCTTGGAAGAGAAGTTATGACCATCATAGATGGCATATTAAAAAGCACAGACATTGCTTTGCCAACAAAGGTCCATCTAATCAAAGCTACGGTTTTTCCAGGTGTCATGTATGGATGTGAGAGGTGAACTCAAAGAAAGTTGAGTGCTGAAGAATTGATGCTTTTGAACTGTGGTGTTGGAGAAGACTTTTGAGAGTCCCTTGGACAGCAAGGAGATCACACCACTCTATCATAAAGGAAATCAGTCCTGAATATTCATTGGAAGGACTGATGGTGAAGCTGAAACTCCAATACTTTCGCCACCCGATGGGAAGAACTGACTCATTGGGAAAGGTCCTGATGCTGGGAAAGACTGAAGGTAGGAGGAGAAGGGGACGACAAAGGATGAAATGGTTGCATGGCATCACTGACTAAATGGACAGGAGTTCGAGTAAGCTCTGGAAGTTGATGATGGACAAGGAGACCTGGCATGCTACAGGCCGTGGGGTCTCAAAGAGTCAGACACGACTGAGAGACTGACCTGAACTGAAGCAAAAATGTGCATATGAATGTTCCTAACAGAGTAGTGTTATTCATAATGACCAAAAAGAGCAAAATAAAGCAAAAGCAAGCATAGGAAAGGAAGCAAAAGCAAGCATAGGAAAGGAAAAGAAGAGAAGTTAATGACATTGAAATCAGAAAATCAATTTAAAAAAAAAATCACTCAACCCAGGATCTGGTTCTTTAAAAACTTCAGTACAATTGATAGGGTAAAAGAGAGAAACACAACTTAACTAATATCAAGAATGAAAAAGAGGGTATCACTACAGACTGTACTGACATTAAAAATATAGTAAGGAAGGACTTCTCTAGTGGGCCAGTGGTTAAGAATCCGCCTGCCAAAGCAGGGGACAAAGGTTCGATCCCTGGTCCAGGAAGATCCCTCCTGCTTCAGAGTGACACGCCTGTGTGTCACAACTACTGAAGCCCACACACTCTAAAGCCCAGGCTCTGCAACAAGAGAAGCCACCACAATGAAAAGCCTAAAACAAAGAGTAGCCCTCACACTCTGCAACTAGGAGAAGACTGCATGCAGCAATGAAAACCCAGCACAGCCAACACTAAATTTCACTTTCCAATAAAAATGTTAAAAAATATAAGTAATATTACAAACAACTCTATGCATATAAACCAGAAAATTTAGATGAAGAAGACCACTTCCTCAGAAGTCAGACTACCAAAACTCACCCAAGATGAAACTGATAGTCTGAACAGTCCTACAACTATTCAACAATTGAATCTGTAGTTTAAAATCTCCTGAAAAATGATATTCAGGCCTGATGCTTTCATTGGTAAAATCTAACAATTTTAAAAGAATACCAATTCTACACAATTTCTTCCAGAAAAAGGCAGAGAACTAATCCAAACAAATTCTAGGAAGTCCGAATTATTTAATATTCAGTTCAGTTCAGTTGCTCAGTCGTGTCCAACTCTTTGAGACCCCGTGGATTGCAGCAAGCCAGGTATCCCTGTCCGTGACCAACTCCCAGAGTTTACTCAAACTCATGTCCATTGAGTTGGTGATGCCATCCAACCTTCTCATCCTCTGTCGTCCCCTTCTCCTCCTGCCTTCAATCTTTCCCAGCATCAGGACCTTTCCCAATGAGTCAGTTCTTCACATCAGCTGGCCAAAGTATTGGAGATTTAGCTTCAGAATCAGTCCTTCCAGTGAATATTCAGGACTGATTTTCTTTAGGATGGACTGGTTGGATCTCCTTGCTGTCCAAGGGATTCTTAAGAGTCTTCTCCAACACCACAGTTAAAAGCATCAATGCTTCTGCACTCAGCTTACTTTATAGTTCACCTCTCACATCCATACATGACTATTGGAAAAGCCATAGCTTTGACTAGACGGACCTTTGTTGGCAAGTAATGTCTCTGGTTTTTAATATGCTGTCTAGGTTGGTCATAACTTTTCTTCCAAGGAGTAAGTTGTCTTTTAATTTCATGGCTGCAGTCACCATCTCCAGTGATTCTGGAGCCCAAAAAAAGGTCACTGTTTCCACTGTTTCCCCATCTATTTCCCATGAAGTGATAAGACCAGATGCCATGATCTTATTTTCTGAATGTTGAGCCTCAAGCCAACTTTTTCACTCTCCTCTTTCACGTTCATCGAGATGCTCTTTAGTTCTTCTAAACTTTCTGCCATAAGGATGGTGTTATCTGCATATCTAAGGTTATTGATATTTCTCCCAGCAATCTTGATTCCAGCTTGTGCTTCCTCCAGCCCAGCATTTCTCATGATGTACTCTGCATAGAAGTTAAATAAGCAGGGTAACAATATACAGCCTTGATGTACTCCTTTTCCTATTTGGAACCAGTCTGTTGTTCCATGTCCAGTTCTAACTGTTGCTTCCTGACTTGCATACAGATTTCTCAAGAGACAGGTCAGGTGATCTGGTATTCCCATCTCTTTAAGAATTTTCCAGAGTGTGTTGTGATCCACACAGTCAAAGGCTTTGACATAGTCAATAAAGCAGAAATAGATGTTTTTCTGGAACTCTCTTGCTTTTTCCATGATCCAGCGGAGGTTGGCAATTTGGTTCCTCTGCCTTGTCTAAAACCAGACTAAACATCTCCAAGTTCTCGGTCCACGTATTTCTGAAGCCTGGCTTGGAGAATTTTAAGCATTACTTTACTAGAGTGTAAGAGGACTGCAATTGTGTGATCATTTGAGCATTCTTCCCCATTGTGTTTTTTTTGGTGATGTTTTTCTGGAACTCTCTTGCTTCTTCAATGATCCAGCAGATGTTGGCAATTTGATTTCTGGTTCCTCTGCCTTTTCTAAATCCAGCTTGAACATCTGGAAGTTCACAGTTCATGTATTGATGAAGCCTGGCTTGGAGAATTTTGAGCTTTACTTTACTAGCATGTGAGATGAGTGCAATTGTGCGTTAGTTTGAGCATTCTTTGGCATTGCCTTTCTTAGGGACTGGAATGAAAACACCTTTTCCAGTCCTGTGGCCACTGCTGAGTTTTCCAAATTTGCTGACATATTGAGTGCAGCACTTTCACAGCATCATCTTTCAGGATTTGAAATAGCTCAACTGGAATTCCATCACCTCCACTAGCTTTGTGTGTAGTGATGCTTCCTAAAGCCCACTTGACTCCACATTCCAGGATGTCTGGCTCTAGGTGAGTGTGAGTGATCACACCTTCGTGATTATCTGGGTCATGAAGATCTTTTTTGTAAAGTTCTTCTATGCATTCTTGCCACCTCTTCTTAATATCTTCAGCTTCTGTTGGGTCCATACAATTTGTGTCCTTTATTGAGCCCATCTTTGCATGAAATGTTCCCTTGGTGTCTCTAATTTTCTTGAAGAGATCTCTAGTCTTTCCCATTCTATTGTTTTCCTCCATTTCTTTGCATTGATCACTGAGGAAGGCTTTCTTATCTCTCCTTGCTATTCTTTGGAACTCTGCATTGAAATGGTTATTTCTTTCCTTTTCTCCTTTGCTTTTTGCTTCTCTTCTTTTCACAGCTATTTGTAAGTCCTCCCAGACAGCCATTTTGCTTTTTTGCATTTCTTTTTCTTGGGGATGGTCTTGATCCTTGCCTCCTGTACAATGTCACGAACCTCTGTCCATAGTTGATCAGGAACTCTATCAAATCTAGTCCCTTAAATCTATTTCTCACTTCCACTGTATAATCATAAGGGATTTGATTTAGGTCATACCTGAATGGTCTAGTGGTTTTTCCCCACTTTCTTCAATTTAAGTCTGAATTTGTCAATAAGGAGTTCATGATCTGAGCCACAGTCAGTTCCTGGGTCTTGTTTTTGCTGACTGTATAGAGCTTCTTTGGCTACAAAGAATATAATCAATCTGATTTTGGTGTTGACCATCTGGTGATGTCCGTGTTTAGAGCCTTCTCTTGTGTTGTTGGAAGAGTGTTTCCTATTACCTTTGTGTTCTCTTGGCAGAACTATATTAGCCTTTGCCCTGCTTCATTCTGTACTCCAAGGCCAAATTTGCCTGTTACTCCAGGTTTTCTTGACTTCCTACTTTTGCCTTCCAGTCCCCTATAAAGAAAAGGACATCTTTTGGGGGTGTTAGTTCTAGAAGATCTTGAAGGTCTTCAAAAACCATTCAGTTTCAGCTTCTTCAGTGTTACTGGTCAGGGCATAGACTTGGATTATTATAATATTGAGTGGTTTGCCTTGGAAATGAACAGATACCATTCTGTCATTTTTGAGATTGCATCCAAGTACTGCATTTCAGACTCTTTTGTTGACTATGAAGGTTACTCCATTTCTTCTAAGGGATTCCCGCCCACAGTAGTAGATATAATGGCCATCTGAGTTAAATTAGACTTTATCAAAATTAGAAACTTTTGTCATCAAAATACACTGTCAAGAAGGTGAAGAGAGAGCTCACAAAATGAGACAAAACATTTGAAAATCAAAAATCTGATGAGGAATTAAAATCCAAAACATATAAAAGAACTTCTACAACTCAACTATAACAACAAAGAAAAAAACAATTATAAAATTGGTATAGGACTTGAATAGGTATCTTGCAAAGGATTTATATGAAATGATGGATAAGCAAATGAAAAGATGCTCAATATCATCAGTCATTATAAAATGCAAATTTAAACCACAATAAGATACCACTTCATGCCCAATAAGATGGTTATTATATAAAAAAATTTTAATGACAAATATTGGTGAAGATGTGGACAAATTGGAACCTTTGTGCATCACTAATGGGAACGTCACTGCAGATGGTGACGGCAGCCATGAAATCAAGACGCTTGCTCCTTGGAAGAAAAGCTATGACAAACCTAGGCAGCATATTTTAAAAGCAGAGACATTACTTTGTCGACAAAGGTCCACCTAGACAAAACTATGGTTTTCCCAGTAGTCAGGTATGGATGTAAGAGTTGGACTATCAAGAAAGCTGAGTGCTGAAGAATTGATGCTTTTGAACTATGGTGTTGGAGGAGTCTTTTGGACTGCCAGGAGATCCAACCAGTCAATCCTAAAGGAAATCAGTCCTGAATATTCATGGAAGGACTGATGCTGAAGCTGAAACTCCAATACTTTGGCCACCTGATGTGAAGAACTGACTCATTGGAAAAGATCCTGATGCTGGGAAAGATTGAAAGTGGGAGAAGGGGACAACAGAGGATAAGATGGTTTGATGGCATCACTGACTCGATAAACATGAGTTTGAGCGAGCTCTGGGAGCTAGTGATGGACAGGGAAGACTGGAGTACTCCAGTCCATGGCGTTGCAAAGAGTCAGACATGATTGAGCGACTGAACTGAACTGAATGGGACTGTAAAAAGAACTACAGTCTCTGTGGAAAATAGTATGGATTTTCCTTAAAAAGTTAAACATAGAATTACCATTCAATCTAGAAATTGCACTTTCAGGCATATACACTAAAGAACTGAAGCAGGAAATCAAATAATAATTGCACACCAATGTTCAAAGCAGCATTATTCACAATAGCCAAAAAGTGGAAACAACCCAATATCCATCAACAGATGGATGAGAGAGAACCTTAAAAAGGAATGAAATTCTGAGGCATGCTACAACATAGATAAATCCTGATGATATTATGCTAAGTGAAATAAGCCAGATAAAAAAGGACAAATATTATATGATTCCACTTATGTGGGACCTAAAACAGGCAAATTCTCAGAGACAGAAAATAGAAGTTGTGAGGCACCTAGGAGTTGGGATAGTGGGGAGTTATAATTTAACAGGTACAGAGTTTCTGTTTGGGAAGATGAAAATTTTGTAGCCATGGACAGTGATAATGTTTTAATGTGCTTTGTGTCATTGAATTGAGCACTTAAAAATTGGCTAAAATGATAAACTTTCTGTTACATTTTATCATACTAAGAAACAATGCATGTCTTTAAAATATGGTTATTTTCCTAATCTAGCAATCTATTTTCAAGCATTTTAAAATATATGGCCTCAAAACTTTGTCAATTTTTCTAAGTATTTTTAGATTCCCCTTCCCCCTGCCCCATTCTTAAATCTCACCATAGTTGACCAACTTCCATCTCAGACAGCAAACACTGCTTTCTTTTCTTAGAGCTTATTTATAACAATCATCATCTAAATTAGGAATCAGCACACTATAGCCTTGAAGTCAAACTGGGCTCACCACCTGTTTCTGTACGGCATGTGAGCTAAAAATGGTTTTTACATTTTAAAGTAGTTGGGAAAATTAAGACAAATATTTCATGACACATGAAAAATATATTATTTAAATGTCAGTGTGATAATAAAGTTTCGATGGAACACAGCCATGCTCATGCTTCTGTGTACTGTGCACAGCTGCTTGCATACTACAAAGGCAGAGTTGAACAGTTACAGCACCGAAGATATGTCCAGCAAAGCCCCAGACATTTGCCATCTGGCTGCATCTAACCACACTGAATTTTCCACTCAGCTAACACAGCACCTGGTCATTTTTTTTTTAATAGCTCTGACATGGCTGAACTGATCTTTCCTTTCACAAATCGAAGATTTCTGAAAGAAGCACAAAAGTTATGATACTGGTGCAGGGAGAGGGTCACTATATTTCAAGACTTGAATGTGGCAGAAAATGCTAGCTACCTACCTTGATACCTTTATTTCCCTTCTTCTGTGGTAACAGAACCCCCATTTTTAGCCACACCAGTCTTGTGTGACACTTCTGTGAGGCATTCATGATTTGGGCGTTAGGAGAGACTACTCTTTCTTGCTTCCTAGAATATGGATGCAATGGCTGGAGGTTAAGCAGCCATACTGGATTATCAGGCAAAACATGAAAGGGTTAGTCATCAAGCCAGAAAGCACCTGGGTCCCTGACATTGTGAGCTGCCCTACCAGCTCTGGACTTCTCTTAGGAGAAACACATTTTCTAACACTTGTAGTCAAACTTTATCCTAAATACCACAGTGGTATAAAAGAAATAATGGTAAAGTTAACCCTAGAGCACAATTCTGTATGAGATACATTTTAAGGACAAACATATTAGGGGATGGCTAAGAGGGAGTAGTCAGGTGGCCCTTGGGCTTCCCTGGTGGTTCAGATGATAAAGAATCTGCCGTAAAGCAGGAGACCTGGGTTTGATCCCTGGGTCAGGAAGATCCCCTGGAGAAGGAAAGGGCAACCCACCTCCCTTGTGACTCAGCTGGTAAAGAATCAGCCTGCAATCTGGGAGACCTGGGTTCAATCCTTGGGTTGGCAAGATCCCTTGGTGAAGGAAAAGGCTACATACTCCAGTATTCTGGCCTGGAAAATTCCATGGACTGTATAGTCCATGGGGTCACAGAGTTGGACACAACTGAGCAACTTTCACTTCACTTCAGTATTCTTGCCTGGAAAATTCCATGGACAGAGGAGCCTGGCGGGCTACAGTCCATGGGATCACAAGAATCGGACATGACTGAGTGACTAACTCTTTCACTTTACATTAACAGAGGATAAGAAAATAGCCGTATTATCTGTCATAGCATTTTAAAAAGTAGGCCGCACAAAAGAGATACAAATGTAAAGAGCAGACTTTTGGACTCTGGGAGAAGGCAAGGATGAGATGATTTGAGAGAATACCATTGAAACATGTATATTACCATATGTAAAATAGATGACCAATGCAAGTTCAATCAGAGAAGGCAATGAAACCCCACTCCAGTACTCTTGCCTGGAAAATCCCATGGATGGAGGAGCCTGGGGGGCTACAGTCCATGGGGTCGCTAAGACATGACTGAGCAACTTCACTTTCACTTTTCACTTTCATGCATTGGAGAAGGAAATGGCAACCCACTCCAGTGTTCTTGCCTGGAGAATCCCAGGGACTGGGGAGCCTAGTGGGCTGCCATCTACAGGGTCGCACAGAGTCAGACACGACTGAAGCGACTTAGCAGCAGCAGCAGCAGCAAGTTTGATGCATGAATTAGGGCACTCAAAGCCAGTGCTCTGGGACAACCCAGAGGGATGGGGTGGGGAGGGAGGTGGAAGGAGGTTCAGGATGCAGGACACATGTGCACACACAGCTGATTCATATTGATGTATGGTTTGCCACAATATTGTAAAGTAATTACCCTCCAATTAAAATAAATTATTTTAAATAGGCTGCAATCTATACATAACCTTGTATATTTATAGAAACTCTCAGAAAAGATATATAAGAAAGCAAAAACAGTGGGGCCTTAAATAAAGGGAACTGGGGGGACTATTTAAACTTTTTAACCATGAATTTGTATTTCCTTTAAATTTTTTTCTTAAATCTTAAATTTTTGAAAAATAAAACATTAATAGCACAAATGCTGCAAACTCAAGCCTCAGTTCCCTAAAATGCTTGAAATGATAATGACAAAAGATTTGGGCAGTCATCTGTATTTTAAAACAGATTAGTCAGATTGCTTTCCATCAATAAACTAAACTAATTATTCATTTATTCATGCAAATACTTATTAAAAGGCTATTATGTGCCACTGTCCTAGGATATATAACAATAAATCAACCATCAAACAATTAAAATACAAGTTGCAAATAATAGAAGGAAGTTTCGAAGTCAGGAAAGAAAGAAGTTATGGCAGCACCAAGGACAGAGGGGAAGGCAGGCCTGGGTCTCAGGGCGGGTCTTTGCACAGCCACAGAACGCTGAACGTGAACTCCTGAGGGGTGGGATAGCAGACAGTTAGGAGGCAGATGTGATGGAAGGACCTCAGGGGCTTCAAGAAATGTTCTCAGGTCTCAAGCCCAACCTCTCACCTCCTGTCAATCTGTCAATGCAATGACAGTCAGCCCTTCTGTGGTGTCACGGGGTGAAGAATGGGACAAATGTGGGGTGAGAGGGGGATTTACATGGAATCCTGCATGGAGGTTCCTCAAAAAGTTAAAAAAGACCTTCCATATGATCCAGCGACTTCACTACACCCAAAGAAAATGAAAACAGGGTATCGAAGATATCCACACATCAAGATTCACTACAGTATTATTCCCAGTACCCAAGGCATCGGAACCATCAAGAAATAAATGGACAAAGAAAATGTAGTATCAATACACAGTAGACTATTACTGAGCCATGAGAAAAAGGGAAACCCTGCCATTCAAGACAATGTGGATGGACCTTGAAGGTGTTATGCTCGGGAAGTAAGCCAGATAGAGAAAAGGAAATAATGTTTATAACATGTGGAACAACAAAGTCAAATGTCAAACTCATAGAAACAGGGTAAAGAAATGGTTGCCAGGGATGGGAGGTGGGAAAAATAGGGAAAGGTTTAAACAAAAAAAAAGGTTCAAACCTCCAGCTATGGGACGAATATGGTCTGAGGATCTCAAGTATAACATTATGACTATAGTTGATAACGCTGCATTGTAAAACTGAAATTTGCTAAAAGTGGAATGTAATGTTTTACAAAAAAAAAAAAGATAAATATGTGAAATGATGGCTATATTAATCAATTAGATGTGAGGAATCCTTCCACAATGTGTTATCAAACCATCAGGATGTATATACACTTCGAATATCTCAGTTTTGTCAATTATACTTCAATAAAGTTGGGGGGAAAAAACTATAAAAAGAAAAACATCTTTCTAATAAGGTTAGAAAAAGATGGAGGAGTGTTGGGGACAGGACATGGCACCCCAGCCACTGCAGAGACTTTTTCAAGGACAGACCAGCTCTCTGGAAGAACTTTTGAGCACATGTGCAACTTAGTCCCTCAGCCAGATGAACACTGATGGCAAGACCCAAAATTCATTAATCCCAAAATCAAGAGCAATTCATCAACCAGCTGACTGATAGATCAGTATAGTCAAAAATGGCCAAAATTTCATACATGCAAACTTAGCTTCAAACAAAAATGCCTCATTTTCATCAGTACCACACAGCTCTGGCACAGGGAACTGAATCTATCTTCACTGCCTGTCCTTTTCCTGTCTTTAGAGAATAAAAGACTGAAGCTAACACGGCTACCCTCAGGCTGTTTTCTGTATCTTCAGAGGAAAAAATAATCTTTATATTTTTAACATCTTCCAAATTTACTAAAAAGGAAAAAAAAAAAAAAAACCAGCAGAGATCAGAAAGGTCAAAAGGCATGAGTAAGTCATCCCAAACCAGTCACAGTTGAAAACTTTCCAAGATGATGTTGGTTTTTAAGCACGGGGGACCCGCCACTTCTGAGATTCCAGCTTCAGTTGAAACTAAAAACTCAATGATGACATAAACAGCTCACAAAGAAGTCCCCAGTTCTAAGATGTGGCAGAAGAGGGGAAACAGCAGATGCTATTTTGGCTCTGTGCAAACTCCTGAGACCCCAGGTGGAAACCGTGAAGTCAGAGAAGCAGTTTGGTATTTAAATCTGTGAGGAGAGGAATACACAGAATAAAACGGAACAAATATCAGGGAAAAATCAAGATTTCTTGCAGTGTTATTCCCCAAATGCAAGCACTCTGCCTACTAAAACAGCTGTGAGAAACCCGGACTTTCTTACACTCTTTCATTACCAAAGCGGGTCAGATTTTCCCTTATTCGTGCAATTTCTGTCACCTTCAAAAGAGAAAATTCACTCTTTCAAGAAGCAAAGTCCGTTAAAGCTTGTTGGGGTTGGGGGGTTGGAGGGGCAGTGTTTCCTTACAAATAAACATTATTAACCTAAATTAAAAAATCTTATATGAGGTTGAGACCTAGTAAGTTGCTTTCCCTCACTCTGCGCCTTACTCTCCCAGCAGGGTCTGGAGTGCTTTGGTGGTTCTAAGACCACCTTGGGCAGCGGAAACTGAATTCCTGCAGAGGTGACCCCAACAGCATGAGGCCTGTATTCCCTGCTATGAATCAGCTTTTCCATCACACTCATGTCACATGGGAAATAAGGATGATCCAGGAGCTACTCACTGTTTCTTTGCATTCCTGGTCCTACTAAACAAACACTCCACGCGGCCAGATTCCACACTTCTGGAAACCCTAAAAAGCATGGCCAAGAAGGTGGAGACAAACGAAGTACCCCCAACCCTGGAGAAGCCCCAGAGTTGGCTTATGAGGCCCCCTGCAGGCCCTCCCCTTGACTCCTTTGTATACATCGTTTGCTTAGCTCATTCTTCAGAATACAAGCAGTTTATTAAAAAAAAAAATTTTTTTTAAGGGACTTCCCCTGGTGGTCCAGTGGTTAAGAGTCTGCCTTCCAATGCAGGAAATGGGGTTCAATCCCTGGTCTAGGAAGATCCTACATGCCGCAGGGCGTCTAAGTGGGTGTGCCACAACTAAGACCCAAAGCAGCCAAATAAGTAATTTTTTTTTAAAAAAGCCATCATAGGCAGGCACACTGACTGCAAGCAACATACTTTTTAAGAAAAGATCAATGGATTCATATTTCTACCAGAAAAAAGTTTTTATTAAAGAAATCAAAACAGTAAATAATAGTATTTTAAGGAATTTTCTTTCAGAGCAATTTACCTGAGCAGTAATATGGAAATATGGAAAAACCCTTCTTTTATCAATAGAAGTGCATAAAAGAACATTTTATTAAACCCAATTACTACGATTATCTACCAAATACTGAAACTTTAACCATACGCAGGGTTAAATACTCTAGGCTAAATACTCTACATAATCTCATATAATCTTTTTTCCCACATAATCTTCACCATATCAAGGAACTAAGGCTTGGAAAGGATAAAAATAAATGCAGGTCTGTCGACCCCAGAACCCCTACCCTGGTCACTACACTTCATCGTCCTGCATTGCTCTCTCATTGTTTTCTGTACATGCCCAATTGCATCGATTTTAAACTCTGTCAAAACAGGAATTAGGTCTTCCACTTATCAACACAGTACCATGAAACTCAAGCAAAGGTCAGAGCATTAAAAAGCACTGAAATACATGCTCACTGAACTTCAGTACCAAATAATTCATTGTTTAACAGGCCTATTTCTGCAAATTCTATAGAACTTCTTAAGGAGGCATTTGAGCCCATGGCCACCATTTCTGACGAGGGAGGGAGGGATGGGTACGACCACACGTGTGTCTTTTCCTCCCTTTGCACCAGAACCCAAGGACCATGAGTAATTCTAACAACAAATGAACTGAAGAAGACACACCCCAGGGCCTGTGGAGATGCCCCCTCAACTGAGCACAGGAATGAAAGCAAAAATATTTCAGGGGAAGCATTCACATCTGTCGTGTGTACAGAATTAAGTCTTAGATTGTAAGACCGAGGCTTGGTCAACATCCTTTCTAACTGAAGACAAATTAGCGGAAACTAAAGTCAAAAATAGGATTCATAGGCTAGTGTGTATGGATCTTTACTTCAGTGTTAACTTTATCTAATGTCATGTGACTATTCAACTCAAACTGACACAGAAAAAAAATTTACAAATTTAACAACCAGTCCAATTATAAACCCAAGACCTAATTATTCCATGTATGCTCTCTTTCCCCAACTTTCCATAATTCCGCATTCTTATTAAACAATTTCAAATCTTACCAGTATTAAGGATGAATAAAAAGGAAATGAGAAGGGAAAATGAGGCAAAGACAAGCCACCTTGTCGTTCTAGCCAAAGGCAAGCAAAGAGAAGAAAGCCAATAGAGAAAGAGATTTGGAACCTTTGTTTCCATTTATCTGTACTTAGTCACCATGTGCAGTTAAGAGTCAGCTTTATTTTCTTAAACCTTTTTGATGTCTTCAGGCACATTCAAAAGTGCTAAGGGGCCTCACCTCTAACATCCCCCCTAAATACTTAGGCCTAAAGTTATTAAAATCATCTGTAATAGATAAAATGTAAACAGGACCTAAAGTGAAAAATGGAACATGTGAATGTAATCTAGTGATTTATGGCATTATCCATTGACTTGTGAGTCTGGCATGGACAATAGGGAGCAGGGCACAGACCGAGTCAAAGGCAAGCCAGCAAGGCGCCCACCACATTGCTCCCATCAGGAAGGTGGGCAGAGTTTCTCCACCCAGCCAGCCCCTCACTGCAGGCAGGGGCGTCAGAACATCACATCGGGACCTCCAAACCCGCCATTCATTGCACTCTCTTTGCTCAGAACTCATACAAGCAACCTGGCAACTATATTTTGGCTCCTCCTCTTAATTTTTCTAAAAGGAAAGTACACTCTGGCCAGCAAAAGCGAGTTTCTAGGCCTCCTCAGCAGATGTGTCTCATTCTAAACTGGCATTCTAAATAGGCATTTTGGTTAACACACCAGTCTCCCTTGGCCTGGTTAGTGCTAGGCACGCCCAGGGGTGACGGCTCTACGCTTGGGGTGCTGACAAGCAAGATCCTCTGCCAGCGAGAAGCACTGCCACAGAAAGCAATGCTGTCTCTACAAATCAGACATTTTCCCAGAAACAATCCTGTTCCATCAGCCCACATCAGACTCCCAGCGCCCTCCACCTAGACTGAAAGGTCCTGCCTGCACGCGGTTTAGCTCAAACTGGCTTTCAGATGAGCTAAAATCTGGAGACAACAGTGTTTGTGAAAGTGTGAGGAGCACACGGCCCATTCAGCATGCAAAACGCAGGTGGGCACCCAAATAACTGTACAACAGTAATGGCCAGGCTAGTAGCTTTTGCAGCTTTAGTCCCTTTCACTTTTTGAGAGATTATATTGCCCTCTTGTGGGAAATGGGAAGGTAAAGTTTCACGAAGTTTCCTTTATCCAGGGATACCACGGAAAGAACAAGCCCCTGCTTGGGGCAAGAGCAGACGGTCACCACTCGAATGTTGCCAACAGTAACTGTCACACCTTTTCATTTTTCTACAGAAACAAAGTCCAGACTTCTTAAAAACCAGGAAATATCACATGCTAGCAATCAATTCCTTTTTAGATTTCTTTTATAATGTGGATCATTTTTTAAGTCTTTCTTGAATTTGCTACAATATTGCTCCTGCTTTGTGTTTTGGTTTTTTGGTCCCAAGGCATGTGAGATCTTAGCTCCCCAACCAGGGATCAAATCAAATCCACGAGGCAAAGTCTTAACCACTGGGCTGCCAATTCCTTTTTTGAGGGAAATATTTGGCAAGCTCCCCATTTGTGAACTGGTATTGCACACTCATTTGTAGAATAGTCTGGTGAGCCTGGAATACAGGCTGGTAGAATCATTAGCATACCATGGATATTTAGTATACCGGTGTCAGCACAGTGTGGGGAGCTTAGAACTCAGGTTGCAGGTAGGGAATAGCTGGAAAGGCAGGGTGGGCTCTTGAATGATAGTTTGTCCTTTACTGATGGACAGCTTTTCAAAGTCTTTGGTGAAAGCCATGGCATGATCCAAGTTTTAGAAAAACTGCTGTTGGAAATAGCTCTGTGACTAGTCCTAGCTACAGCAGAAATGAAGACAGAACCAAGGAGCTCAAGGAAGGACCATCTCCTCACCTCCATCCAAGACACGGCAGGATGCTGTATCCGTGTGTGGAATCGTCTTGCTTAGATTTAAGGCTTCCTGAGAGAAGAGCACAGAGGCTCAGGAGGGCCACAGCTCTGTCGCAGGTATTACCAGATGTCTCCTCTGCCCACAATCAGAATATGAGACCTCCCACCATGGAGGCTCCACAGGGGAAGTGAAGCCAGTGGTGCTGACTGTGCTCCTGTGAAGGTGAGGGCCTCCGTGAACAAGACCACGAGACAGGCCAGGGAGACCTGGAAAGCATTAAAACCTCCCTGCAAGATTTGACTCACACTTAAGGGGGGCCAGGAGGGAGGCAGGGAAGGGGGGCTGAAGTGAAAGGTCCTGTCCCAAGGGGGACTGCGAGGCAAGGCAGAGCTCCAAACAGAAGACACTTCTTGCTGATGGTGATGAAGGCTGATGAGTGCCGGCATCACGTGTCAAGGCTGGGTCCAAACAACCCTTGCCAAAAAACTCCTGGAAGAACAGACCACATCCTTACCTTGCTTCTTTTTAATCAATGGCTGGAAAGATCTGAAAGGCTCAAAACCATGTCTCTTCTCCCTAAAGAAACACATGCCTTTTGTTTTTGAGGTCAATTCTCCATGAAGGAGCTGTGTGTTTCTTAACGTGTTCTCTGCAGCCCACCTGCATCAGAGTCGTGAGGGTTTAGTGTTAAAACTTGCAGATTCCTGGACCTCAGACGCACAGAGTCAAACTATATGGAGGCAGGGCCCAGGAATTCACGTCTTTCAAAGAGCTCTCCAGCAGATTCTTAAGCACACTTAAGCTGGAGAACACTGAAATTTCAGACCTTCGCATGCAGGGGAAAGGCACCAGGTGGGCAAAGCTGTATGTCTCTCCAAGGGCAATAGTATAAGATTCATTCTGAGATGCAGCCATCATTCCAAGACTATCAAATCATAATCTGTGGTTTGAGAATGCCTCTAGCCAAGTGATTCTCAACCAGGGTGATTTTACCACTCACCCCTCCCAGGGAACATGCAGAAATATCTGAAAACAATTTTTATTGTCTCCAGTGGGTTGGTACCACTGGTATCTTGTGGTTAGAGGCCAGGATTCCAGCTAAACATCCAACCATGCACAGGACAGGTCTTCTCCACGTTAAAAATGCCAAAATGGGCCACAGCTGAGAAAAGGGAACGTGTTAGTCCCTCAGTCATGTCCAGTTCTTTGCAATCCCACAGACTGTAGCCCGGCAGGCTCCTCTGTCCATGGGATTCTCCAGGCAAGAATACTGGAGTGAGTAGTCATTCCCTTCTCCAGGGGATCTTCCCAACTCAGGGATCGAACCCACGTCTCCTGCACTGCAGGCAGATTATTAAACTGTCTGAGCCACCAGGGAATCTCTGCTCTAATTTTATTTTCCTATGTTGGTACAGAAACTAATTTGCAGCAATTTCTTTTTTTTTTAACTGCCTAACATCTGACACCCTTCCTTTGAGGGATTCCCAATGATGTTTACCTCATGAGAGGTGTTTCCCACCTCCAGAAACCAAAGAGTAAAACTTCCCTCCCAGCCCCCAACTCCACAGAGAGGCCTGAGCACATGACCACAGCACAGCACATCAGAAACTCCCATCTGGGGGCTTGCCGAGTGGTCAGTAGTTAAGAATCCACCTTACAATGCAGGGGAGGCAGGTCCAATCCCTGGTCGGGGAACTAAAATCCCACGTGACATGAGGCAACAGTGCTGCAACTGCTGAGCCCACTGGGTCCAGAGCCCCCGAGACACCACTAGGGAGTCTGTTCCTGACAACGGAAGATCCCGCAGCTAAGGCCAGACACAATAAATAAATACTTTTTAAAAAGAAACTTCAATCTGGAAATGTTAATGTAGAACAAGTGATGCAAAAATAAACAAAAAGCGGGGTTAGAGTGAAGAACCTGTGCCAAGGAGGGGCAGTGGCAGGGCAGGACGTGTCCGGGGCAGTAGCTACACAGGCAGCATCCTCACCGGGCGGCTGCTGGAGAGTGACTGGGGCTGTGGCTCTGACCCCCTGGCCTCTGTCCCTACCCTCCCGTCTGCCATCCAAGGCTCTGTAACTCTTCCCAGTTATTCTGTTTCACTGCAGTCAGCTTTTCATTTGTTTAAACCTGCTTAAACCAGCCAATGCCTATTTCCATTGCTTCAGCCAGGAATTCTGTATACTAAAACCATTCTAAAAGCTCTTGTTGGTACCAGCAGCATCATTAAAAGAGGATGGAATCACACCAAGTTCCTACACCTCAGGCAGGGACTAGAAGCTTCAGAAGCAAAGGGCAGCAGAACAGAAAGTCTCCAACCGCACACGATGACGACTCCGAGCGGGCACCCAACTGCACCACGGGGATGGAAGACCTGGACCTAGTCACCGAGGCTTGCTTTATTGTACTGTATTATGTGAGGTTATTTAAGATTCCTCACGTTCCTTTTGGAGAAGAAAGCACCTTAATAAAATCTATTTCTAGACTGAGCAATGGAAGCGAAACAGGAAGGCTTGAGTCACGCAAGTGTCAGAATTTCAGGAACTGCCATCATTGGCAGCAAAGAGCAAGGAGAGCTTCCAAGCCCACAGCCTGGCTCAGAAAAGGCCTCAAGGTGGTATGCAGTGGACCGTCACAAGGCAAGAGACGCACGGATCACCCCAGTGCAGGGATGAAACACATCTCAAAAGTCCATCTGCTGGGACTTCCCTGGTGGTCCAGTGGTTAAGAATCCACTTGCCAATACAGGGGACTCAGGTTCCATCCCTGGCTCAGGAAGATATGCCATGGGGCAACTAAGCACCTGGGCATACTACTGAGCCTGTGCTCTTCAACAAGAGAAGCCACTGCAGTGAAAAGACCTCGCACCATAACTAGAGAGTAGCCCCCACCCGCTGCAACCAGAGAAAGCCTGCACACAGCAGCAAAGACCCAGCACAGTCAAAATAATTTCTTTTTAATTCCATATACTGGCTGTTAGACTTGAAATACATTTCCCACAGAAATATCGCTTCACATGGTGGCTAGAGTCCCAGACTAGCCCACATAAGCCTCCTATACATGAACTCCTATACGTGGACATAACCCGGGAAAGTTATGGAAGTGAAAGACGAAGCTTCTTTATACATTACCCGAAGGTTATCAGAGGGCTGTCAGAAAACCAGGGGTACCAAGTACAGAGGCAGGTTCAGCAGGAGCAGTGACTGAGGACGCAAGGTGCAAGCATACTGCACCTATGCTTTAAGCATTAAATGTAAACGCCTTAACTGTCTTAACTTCCTTGGTTTGCCAGGCACATATGGATCTCAGCTTATTCTTCATATCACATGCACCCATCGTTCTTTCCTCTGCAGTAGTCTTTCAAGTTTAATCATCATATTAATATAAATGCTATTCTCCCCTTCCAGAAATCTGGGTTTTCCATGCTGAAAGGGACCCTATAGATCCTTTTGTCTAAGCTCCTGAATCCTTTCCACAGGACCCCAACAGGTACACGCCCAGCTCAAAGGCCAAAGACTGTCCCCTTCAAATCCCTATGGTTCTAACTGCTGCAAAATTCTTTTTTCTTTGTATTGACCCCAGATCAGCTTTCCTGAAGTGACCACTCAGTGGTCTTAAGTCTGCCCTCCGAACAAGACTAAATGACTATCTACCATCCACTGATCTTGTCAAGTTCAAGTTCTCTCACTTCCAGAATATACTCCCCATAACCTGACCCTCATGATCACTTATTGGTATGATTTAAAAAATACAGAGTCCAAATGGACAAGCAGCCTTCAGTTGCAGTCTGATCAAGCCCAAGTCCAACAATGTAATTACATCTGCTGACCTGCACACCCTACTGCCATTCGATTTGAAACAAAATTAATGTTTCTTATCAGTCACATCACACCATCAAGATCATACTAAATGTGGAACTTCCCTGGCGGTCCAGTGGCTAAGACACTGCGCTCCCAGTGTTGGCGGTCTGGTTTCATCCCTCGTCAGGGAACTAGATCCCACATGTCACAACTAAGAGTCCCTGTGCCACAACTAGAGATCCCAAATGCCGCAATGAATATCGAAGATCCTGTGTGCTGCAATTAAGACCCGGCATAGCCAAACAAATAGATATTTCTTAAAGGATCACATTAAATTGTGGTTAAGCAAAACCCCCAAGACTTTTTCACAAACTACAGCCAAGATAAACATCTCCCGTGATGAATACATAGAACTTATTTTTCATCCCAACTGTAGACCTTCATGTTTACTCTTAAGTCTCAGCTTGGTTTTGGGCCCTGCATTCCAGCCTGTCAAGATAAGTTTGAATCTTGATTCTGTCATCTATCACTTGCTCTCTTCTTCTCATTTTGTGTTTTCAGTATATTTGATAAGGATGACTCCTATGTCTTCATCCAAGTTTTGATAAAAATGTTGGACAGAGCTAAAGACAGAGTCCTGTGGCATGGTGCGAGTGATACTGTTCCAAGTAGGCAAAAAGCCATCAGTCAACACTCTAATGGGCCTGCTTGTTCAATGAGCTAGGAATCCACCTCATTGTACTATCATCTAATCCATCTTTCACCAACTTCATCTACAAGGATAACTTGGCAAGAGGCCAATCATTTCTCCTAATCATTTTTTTCCTTCCCCTACCCTCTTACACAAAATAGCCCCTTCCTCTAACTGCTCAGTTTTAACTCCCACAACTCAACTGATTGGACCAAGAGTAAGGACCCTGGATGCCAGAGGAACCAGGCCATAGGCTGATCCAACCAGGCCCTCTTCCCCTTGAAACATGGAGACAGTACACTGAACTCCTGGTAGCCTCTTTGGTTAACTAAAATGGTAAGCAATGGAAAGTTAGGGCTAGGAACCTACACACGCATCAGACATACTGCCAAGATCAAACATTATGAGGCCTGAGAAGGACACTCACTCATTCTAAGCAGCTACTCAGGAAGTGCTGGCAAAGTCTAGAGAACATCTGTCCACCCTCAGCTCTGTGGCCGTCTCCACTTTCCCCTCTCTCCTCCAAGATCACCAACAGAGGCACCAGGAGACCTCTGCACACACCTTCAGAACCCCGAGATGTAAAGTCTCTGGGCCTAGGAAAAAAAAAAGCTATTATGGACAGCAGGGGCTACTTCATTGTCTGATGATCACTAACTTTTTTTATTTTAGTTTTATTGTGGTAAGAACACTTAATGTGAGCTCTATCCTTCTAACTTTCAGTGCACAATACACCATTGGTGACTATAGGTACAATGCTGCACAGCAAACCTCTCAAACTTATTCACCTTATACAACTGAACTATGTGTGTGCTGATTAGTAAACTCCCCGCCTCCCCCTTCCCTCACCCCCTGGCAACCACCATGTCACCCTGATTCTATGAATTCAACTATTTTAGACAAAAGGATGAGTACAATCACATTTGCCTTTCTGTGACTACCTTATTTTACTTAGCATAACATCCTTGAAGTTTGTCCATGTTGTCACATATTACAGCGTTTCCTCATTTTTTTAAACTAAAGAATATTTTACTGTGTGTATACACAACAAATTCTTTCTCCATTCATCCATCAGTGGACATTTAGGTTGCTTCCACACCTTGGCTTTTGTGAATAATGCTGCAACAAGCAAGAGGGTGCTGAGAGCTCTTCGAGAGCCTGATATCAACTCTTTCAGATTAAAACCTAAAACTGGGATTGATGGATCATACCAGTAGCTCTACTTTTGCTTTTTTGGGAACCCACCATACTGTTTTCCATGGTGGCTGCAGCATTTTCCATTCCCACCAACAACATGAGAAGGCAGCCTACAGAATGGGATAACACATGTCCAATGTTAAATCCAAAACATCTAAGGAACTCATATAACTCAATAGCAAAACAAAAAATTTGATTTTAAAATGGGCCTAGCAGTGTAACATGTATGATATCATAAGTGAAACGAATCGCCAGTCTAGGTTTGATGCAGGATGCTTGGGACTGATGCACGGGGATAATCCAGAGAAAAGGTGTGGGGTGGGAGGGGGGAGGTGGGGGTCGGGATTGGGAGTTCATGTACACTCGTGGCTGATTCATGTCAATGTATAGCAAAACGAATACAGTATTGTAAAGCAAAACAAACTAAAAACTAAAAATCAATTAAAATAAAATTAAATTAAAATTAAAAAATGAATAAAATAAAATGGGCCTAGGACTTGAACTGACATAGGCTTATGGAAAAAAAATTTCCACTACAAAATCATCAGGGAAATGCTCAGAGCTACAGTGAGATTTCCCCACCCCCTTCACACTATTATCAACAAACAAAACTGATGATCACTGACTTGGAGAAGCCCAAAGATGTTAAAAGACCTGAACAACTCCACAAACCTCATCATTAATCAAAATCAGGGCTAGAATTCAAACATACTGACTCACTGTCTCTAATTCTTTCCCTGTCGCTATCCACTACCCTCCCATTTGAAGCAGGATACAAAACAAACAAGGGATTCGATCAGTTCTTTGCTTTTCATCTTGAGTTCTTGTTCTCAGATATTATAGACTTTATTTCGAAAACACAGTTAAAGTATACTTGAAGGGGAAAACAGACAATTGAAGGGGGAAAGTTTTGGTTTTTTAAAAAATGATATCATTTTTTAAATTAACTGACAGTACGAGCAGAAATTTAAGGTATTCCTTATCAACTGAAAGGATAGTTGTTGTTGTTAATTTGATTAAGCATGAGGGACTTGGAACTTTCCTGGTGGTCCAGTGGTTGGGAATCCACCAGTCCTAGGGACACGGGTTTGATCCCTGGTCTGGGAAGATCCCATGTGCCGTGGAGCAACTAAGCCTGTGTGCTGCAACCACTGAGCCGTGTGCCCAGGGCCCATGCTCTGCAATAAGAGAACCACTGCAACGGCTTCCGCCAGTGGCTGAAGCCACTGCCTGTGCACCACAAGAGGAGCGGCCCCCACTCACTGCAACTAGAGAAAGCTGGCGCACAGCATCAAAGGCCCAGCACAGCCAATAAATAAATAATCAATGAAAGAATGAGGGACTTTTGGATACCTGGATGTCTAAACTACGGGGACATATTTGGCTAAGTAGTTAACTTGACACCCATTTAGAAATACTGCCATTTCCTTTTAGAGACACAATCACAGACGCTTCAAAGTTATTCTGAACCAGCCCATAAAGAAAATTCCAGAATAGAATGGTAGAGAATGCTATATGATAAGGATGCCTTTAATGCTTGGGTCACTGAACTTAAGGCTTGGAAAGCCCTAAACCGAACAGAAACTTAACCTTAAAGATTGTTACTATCAGTCGGAACTTGAGAAATACAGTCATTGCTGGACTCAAGTGTAGATAGACAGTCTTACAAGGGCTGAGAGCCTCCCAGCTGTGTCAAGGGTAGATTTGATCTTTGCAGACGTTCCCTATCCTCTACATTTAATCGAGTTCCCCAAGCACTCAGCACATCACTCTGCTTTCATTCTCTGCAGAGCATTTAACTACCTACCAGTTAATAAGGGCTTTCCAAGTGGCTCAGTGGTAAAGAACCCGCTTGCCAATGCAGGAGACATAGGTTCAATCCCCAGGTCGAGCAGATCCCCTGGAGAAGGAAATAGCAACCCGCTCCTGTATTCTTGCCTGGCAAATCCCATGGACAGAGGAGCCTAGTGGGCACAGTCCATGGAGTCGCAAAGAGTCAGACACGACTGAGCAACTAAACAACCACCAGTTAATAAACAAAATTAACTCTCTCTCCTAGAGTGCAAGCTCTCCATGAGAGAGGAGGTCTTGTTCACACTTCTCAGAGCCTCACAACCTAGCACAGACTGACCTCTTATTTATATTTATAGAATAACACTTACCTGTGCTCTTTTGCAATGTATGCCAGGCCTGTTCTATTGGCTGAATAAAGGCACAATCCTCACAAAAACCCTCTGAGGTAGGCTCTGTTGTCATCTGCACTTTTTTTTCTGGCCAAACCATACAGCATGTGGGATCCTAGTTCCCTGACCAGGGATCTAACCCATGTCCCCTGCACTGGGAGAGCAGAGTCTCACCCTATCGTCACCTGCATTTTACAGACGCGGACACTGTTGCGCACAGGAAGAGACTATGCTGTCAGACGGTTCGACAAGACACCGCTGCTGAGCAGAAAGGCTGGGAATTGAACCCACGGGGTCTGGCTTCACAATCTCTGCTAAGTCCTGCACCCAGCTGGCTCTCATAGTAAATCATCAGTGAGTTATCTGTTGAATTTCAAAAAATGCCAAGAATGGAATGGAGACTATACACTTTTAAAATATATATATTAAGAACTATAAATCCATTCAGATCTAACTAAATTACAGGCTTAAATTCGACCTGTTTCAGACACTGGATATTTAACAGAAAAAAGAAGAGGAAAATGCTGCTCCTTTAAGTACTTCTTCTGGGGAGAAAAGTGTCTTATCTGTTATTTGCCTGTTCCAATCCATCAACGGCTCTCTCTGCTCTGAGAGCTCACGTTCTGAGGCCCTGACAGGCCCCCGAGTGCTCAGTGTGGGTGTGATGTCTCCACATCTCTGTCTAGGATGGTGCAGACATCCCCCACCCCCACCACATTTTCCTTCAGAGCTCGTCATACCATGCCAGGCCTGTTAAGCACAGTCTTCACCCCTACCTTCTACTTGCACAGGCTTCCCGGATAGCTCAGTGGAAACAATCTGCCTGCAATGCAGGAGACACAGGAGGCTCCAGTTCAATCTCTGGGTCGGGAAGATCCCCTGGAAGAGGAAATGGCAACCCACTCCAGTACTCTTGCCTGGAGAATCCCATGGATAGAGGAGCCTGATGGGCTATAGTCTACAGGGTCGCAAAGAATTGGACATGACTGAGCACATTGGAAAAGGCTCTGATGCTGGGAGGGATTGGGGGCAGGAGGAGAAGGGGACGACCGAGGATGAGATGGCTGGATGGCATCACTGACTCGATGGATGTGAGTCTGAGTGAACTCCGGGAGCTGGTGATGGACAGGGAGGCCTGGCGTGCTGCGATTCGTGGGGTCGCAAAGAGTCAGACACGACTGAGCAACTGAACTGAGCACATTCCACTTGCACAAGCTTCCACAGCTACAGAGCAGCAGAGGCAGGGTTCAAAACCGTGCAGGCTGACTCCAGGACTGACTCCGGGACTGACTCTCCTGACCGTCCCAGGAAAGCAGTTTCCCCGCCCCAGAGCTCGCAGGGCACGCCCTCCCAGGGATCCGCGCCATGTCCGCAGTCCTGTGTCACTCATCTTATTCATCCTGTGCATCTGTAGCTCAGCTGCTCCCACGCCTCCCCCCATGAGATACTTCATCTCCTCAGATGAACTTTCTCATCTGAAGGCCAGTCTGAAACATTTGTTATCAATGGAAGGAACAGTGTTTAAAACTATCCAGGGCAGGATGGAATTGGAGCATACTCTCTCTAAACTCATCCACTTAGAAACTCTAAGACTAAGTAGATCATTTTAACTCCTGTAATTTGAATTACCACAAAGTTGTACTCTGCAATTTCCTAATATCTGAAATTTGACTAATAATACATATTGACTTATACTCTTTTTATAAGATTAAAGGTATTTACGAACAAAC
The DNA here is from genome assembly GCA_006408695.1 of Aepyceros melampus. NCBI lineage: Eukaryota > Metazoa > Chordata > Mammalia > Artiodactyla > Bovidae > Aepyceros > Aepyceros melampus. The sequence continues at coordinate 183,263 of SJXQ01011115.1, read as the reverse complement.
ACTAATTCCGATATCACAAAAATACCATTATTTTTTAAACAGGATATAACATTTGAGTGCATAAGTTTACAACAAAAATAATTCAGTGTTAAAGTGAAAGGTTCCCCCCTACACTTGGCTTCTCTATCTGGATTCTGTTAAAAGATAAAAAGCCACCAGCAAGCATCTATTAAAAGCTGCTCTTTGTCTTTTTTTCTTAATAAGAATTTATGAAGTCAATTTTATTTAAATTAAAAACAAGAATTCTTCTTGAAACATGTAATATCAAACCAACTCCTCGATTTTTTTCCCCCCTTCCTCTTAATTTGTAACAGAGACTCTAAGAAAATAAAATCTAAGGTTAAGGAAATTTCCACCGATGTGAAGAAAATATTTTCCAAAATTAAAATAACAAGTTCCTCCCTGGTCAACATAACTGATTTAAGTTGCAGATACATGGCTGCCCCTGAGATCACCTTCCTCCCCAGCCCCACACAAGGGCCAATCCACATCCTTTTCAGCAATTTGCAAGTCCTCTATGGGACTACCTTTTTTATGAAATGCTGCGCATACTACCAATGCTACATAAATATTTCATGATACATTACCCAGGCCTGGAATTTCCTGCAAGATTGCATGAAGTCTTTAAAACAGTGCACTGCAAGTCATAAAATAATCAGACATAAAAGTAAGCTGGATCAATCCCTTGATTAACCACAATTTTTTTTAACAAGAATTTCAGAAAACTTAGTGTTACTACAACTTAATCTCAGGAGAGAGATTTGCTATTTATATTACTTTACTAAAAGGCTTTCAGAATTATACTTTTTTTTTAACATTAGGTAATATTTCTCAACTGGACAGGAGCCCTCCCATTATCATCTACAGTCAAAAAATGACCCAGTATGACTTGAATGCAGATGGCAGACTGAATTAACATCCAGCAGTCTGATACACAGTAAAAGATAAGTAAAATTTAATTGTTGACCTAATTGTCCCTTAATCTTAATAAAATATGTTCTCAGATATTAAAATTAATGCTTCAAATTCCTTGTCTGTAAAATAAAAGCTGAGAACCATTAAGATCCCTTCTAGCTTTAAAAAGCTGATTAACAATTTATTTTATCCTCAGCTCTCCCCCCCAACTCCCGCCAGTTGCAAATTTAGTCATCTGGGATAAGAACAGCTCTGTAAACAGAAAATACTCCCAGGGAAAAATGAAGGCTAAGATCAAGGAATCGAATTTCCAAACTAAGCAATGCTCCCCAGGTTGAGAAACAAAGGTAATAATATATGAGAAAATGGTTTTAAAATTTTTAAATTTTCAAAACACTAGAGAAATGTAAGGTGGTCTAATATTGAAGACTATGAAAGTTTGGCATTTTTTTCAGGAACAGGAAGTGCTGAGAATATCTAGATGATTTTAGTATATACAAAAGTAGAGTCTCTACACTCGAACACTCAGACACTTCAATGTAGCTGTTTTGTCAAGAAAAGCGATGAGATGGTTAGAAACAATTTTAAAATGCTTACCTTGCTGTATTTCTACATCTCATGAATATGTTTGGTTATCTGGCATTGACTGTATTGAAAAAGAAATAACACTTTACGGTAATAAACCAATTGCCAGATTTTTGGTTGCCAGATTTTGGGGTACTGTTGTGGACAGAAAGCCTTGGGCTCAATTCAGGAAAATGTGTCTGGTTTTTTGAAACCAGCAAAGCTCTTTAAAAAGTTTTATGAGGGGTTGAAGTCTCCAGATTTAAATATTTGCAGCACCGTCTGGATCACTGAAAAAGCCTGAGAGTTCCAGAAAAAACATCTACTTTTGCTTTATGGACTATGCCACAGCCTTTGATTGTGTGGATCACAACAAACTATGGAAAATTCTTCAAGAGATGGGAATATCAGACCATCTGACCTACCTCCTGAGAAATCTGTATGCAGGTTAAGAAGCAACAATTACAACTGGACATGGAACAACAGACTGGTTCCAAATCAGGAAAGGAATATGACAAGCCTGTATATTGTCACCCTATTTAACTTATATGCAGAGTACATCATGAGAAATGCTGGACTGGATGAAGCACAAGCTGGAATCAAGATTGCCAGGAGAAGATACACAGATGACACCACCCTTATGGCAGAAAGAGAAGAAGAACTAAAGGGCTCTTGATGAAAGTGAAAGAGGAGAATGAAAAAGTTGGCTTAAAACTCAACATTCAGAAAACTAAGATCATGGCATCTGGTCCATCACTTCATAGAAAATAGATGGGGAAATAATGGAAACACTGAGAGACTATTTTTATGGGCTCCAAAATCACTGCAGATGGTGACTGAAACCATGAAATTAAAAGATGCTTGCTCCTTGGAAGTAAAGTTATGACTGGCCTAGGCAGCATATTAAAAAGCAGAGACATTACTTTGCCAACAAAGGTCCATCTAGTCAACGCTATGGTTTTCCCAATAGTCATGTAGGGATGTGAGAGTTGGACTATAAGGAAAGCTGAATGCCAAAGAATTGATGCTTTTGAACTATAGTGTTGGAGAAGACTCTTGAGAGTCCCTTGGACTGCAAGGAGATCCAATCAGTCCATTCTAAAGGAAATTAGTCCTGAATACTCATTGGAAGGATTGATGCTGAAGCTGAAACTCCAGTACTTTGGCCAACTGATACAAAGGACTGACTAACTGGAAAAGATCCTGATGCTGGAAAAGATAGAACGTGGGAGGAGAAGGGGATGACAGAGGATGAGATGGTTGGATGGCATCACTGACTCAATGGCCTCACTGACTCGAGGGACATGAGTTTGAGCAGGCTCTGGGAGTTGGTGATGGACAGGAAAGCCTGGTGTGCTGCAGTCCATGGGGTCACAAAGAGTCGGACATGAATGAGCAACTGAACTGAATACCTTCTCTTTGTCATCTGTGATCTACCCCTCAAGGTATACCACCTTCCTGAGCTCTGCTGGGTCTTAAACTGTAACTGCTCATTTTAGAAAACCTAAGGTAAATCTATTTTTAAAAAAAGAAAAGAAAAACCCAGAACAAGGTATTGTTTTCCTTTTAGGCTGATCTGGCAGTGAGTTGGTCAGGAGAAGGCTGCCATCTTGTGGCCAAAAGGAAGAACTGTCTCCAAGAGTTCTATTCCTCCAGCCTGCAGCAGTGGCTCCCACGGAAGAAGCCTAGTACCAGGGAGGAAGTCTACCCATCCAGGGCTCCATGTACATCCTGAGCCTTCCCAATAAGAACAACAAAGTGTTCAAAAGTCAAAGTTGAAAGGACATTAAAGAACTATTTGCTCAAACAAAGCTTTAGGAGGAAGAGGAAAGAAGAGATAGGGGCTTCCCTCCCTGGCTGGCAGGCCCACGGGCCTCTACAAGCCTCCTGATTTTAAAAACATGGGGAAACTGAAGCCATGGGAGACCAGGTGACTCACTCAGAATCAAGGCCCCCCTCTCCCATTGAAAGGTTGTCTCATCTGACCACAGGGTTCGTCTTCACGCATGCTTTTCCGCTAGATTTCTCATCACTTTTTCCCATAACCTCAGGCTGGCAAAGTAAAAAATGTTGACTTCTATAGCTCAGAGAACACCTATGAAATTCTTCGCATTCCTTCCTTACCCATTTCTAGGCAGACCTAATTGGAGGTGAGGAGGAAGACTTCCAAATAATAAGACTCTAGGTCAGTGATGCCCAACATAACTCTGCAATGATGGAAATGTTCCCTAGTTTACTGTGCAATAGAACTGAACACACGTAGCTATTGAGAATTTCAAATGACACTACACACACAACTGAGTTCATGACTAAAGAATTGACATTTCCATTTAACTTTAAATATTTTAGATGAAGTTGCCACACATGACTAGTAGCTAACCTAGGAGACAGCAGAGCTCACCTCCCTAATCCATTCCAGGATATCACCTTGACAAACAAAATCCATCAATTTATTCAAAAAGATATGTTTTGACTGCTCAACAAAGAGTATGTTAGTATTACACAGCACACACACAAATAGAAAACATGGGCTCTGCTTTCCAAGAATATACAAAGCGAGGAGAAAGCATGCAAACAGGTAACTAGAACCATTAACATAAAATGGGGTCCCTCTCTGATGGGGAGCTACAGGGTTGTTAGCAAGACATGCAACTGACACAGGGCCTTAAAAGGTCATGGAGAAGAGAAGGGATGCAGATACTTAAAAGGGGGCGCAAAGGTAAGGGAACAGACAGGAAGCCACAGGGTCTGCTAGGGGAGGACAAGAAGCCCAATCCAGTGTAAGGAGAGGTTTCATGGAAGGGGATCATAGACAGAACTAGAAAGGTACGTAAAGACCCGTTTCCAAACTTAAACATTAGAGACCCAAGGGGAGAACAATGAGATTTAAAAGGAAGGGACCAATATAGCCTGTAAAGGAGGAAGGCTCAAAACTTTAAAGATGGTTAGATGCTGGGGATGGTGGAAGAGATGGTTCAAGTTTTCGAACCCAAGATAACAAGACAAGAATGTCCACTCTTATCACTTTTATTCAATATAGTTTTGAAAGTCCTAGTCATGGCAATCAGAGACAAACAAAAATAAAAGGAATCCAAACTGGAGACGTAAAACTGTCACTATTTGCAGATGACACGACCCTAGACATAGAAAATACTAAAGATGTTACCAGAAAATTGCTAGAGCTCATCAATGAATTTGATAATGTTGCAGAATACAAAATTAATACACAGAAATCTCTTGCATCCCTATACACTAACAACGAAAGATCAGAAAGAGGAATGAAGGAAACAATCCCATTTACCATGACACCAGAAAGAATAAAATATCTAGGGATAAACCTACGCAAGGAGGCAAAAGATCTGTACTCAGAAAACTATAAAATGAAAGAAATCAAAGATGACACAAACAGAGAGATACCATGCTCTTTGACTAAAAGAATCAATATTGTCAAAATGACAATACCACTCAAAGTAATACACAGATGCAATGCAATCCCTATCAAATTAACGATAGCATTTTCCACAGAGTTAGAGCAAAAACTCTTACAATATGTATGAAAATACAAAAGACTCCAAATAGCCAACGCAAACTTAAGACAAATGGAGCTGGAGGAATCAGGCTCCCTGACTTCAGACTGTACTATAAAGGTGCCTCAAAACAGCATGGTCCTGGCACAAAAAACAGAACTATGGATCAATGGAATCGGATGGAAAGTCCAGCAATAAACCCCCGCACTATGGTCCCCTAATCTATGATGAAGGAGACAAGAATATACAATGGAGAAAAGAGAGTTTCTTCAATAAGTGGTGCTAGGAAAACTGGACAGTTCTATGTAGAAGAATGAAATCAGAACACTCTAACACCATACACACAACTCAAAATGGATTAAAGACCTAAATGCAAGACTGGAAACCATAAGACTCCTAGAAGAAAACATAGGCAGAACACTGACAAAAATCACAGCAAGATCTTTTTTGATCCACCTCTTAGAGTAATGAAAATTAAAGTAAATAAACAAGTGGAACTTAATTAAACTCAAAAACTTTTTGCACAGCAAAGGAAACCATGAACAAAAAGACAACCCACAAAAGGCGAGAAAATAATTGCAAATGAAGTGACCAACAAGGAATTAATGTCCAAAATTACAAATAGCTTATGCAGTTCAATATCAAAAAACAAACACCCAATCAAAAAATAGGAAGATCTAAATAGACATTTCTCTAAAGAAGACACACAGGTGGCCAAAAAGCACATGAAAAAATGCTCAACATCACTAATTATTAGGGAAATACGAGTCAAAACTACAATGAGGAATCATCTCACACCAGTCAGAATGGCCATCATCAAAAAAATCTAGAAACAATAAATGTTGGAGAGGGTACGGAGAAAAGGGAAACCTCCTACGCTGTTGATGAGAACGTACATTGGTGTGGTTGCTACGGAGAACAGTATGGAGGTGCCTTAAAAAACTAAAAATAGAGCTACCTTATAATCCAGCAGCCCCACTCCTGGGCATATGTCTGAAGAAAACCATAATTCAGAAAGATATGTGTCCCTCCGTGTTCACTGCAGCACTACTTACAACAGCCAGGACATGGAGGCAACCTAAATGTCCATCAACAGAGGAATGGATAAAGATGTGGTACATATATACAACAGAACATGACTCAGCCATAAAAAAAGGACATTTGCAGCAACATGAACGGACCTGGAGACTGCCATTCTGAATGCAGCCAGCCAAGCAGAAACAAATATCAGATATTGCTTATATGAGGAATCTTTAAAAAGTGGTACAAACGAACGTATTTACAAAATGGGAATAGCACCACAAACACAGGAAACAAACTTATGGTTTCCAAGGGAGGAAAGAGGAGATTGGGGTTGACATATACACACTACCATACATAAAGTAGATAGTAAGAATCTACTGTGTATCACAGGGAACTCTACTTAATACTCTATAATGCCCTAGATGGGAAAAGGGTCTAAAAAGAGTGGAAATATGTATACCTGATTAACTCCGCTGTACAACAGAAACAATACTGAAAATCAACTATACACCAGTAAAAATTAAAAAAAATAAAACCAGCGTAAATGGACCATCTAAGGCAACATTAATGGGGCAGACACTGGGAGAGAGGGATCATGCCGACTGTTTAAAGCTGAGGTTGATGAAATAAAGAGATGGACCAGCAAGCACTTTGAGAACTGAAATGAGACTAAAAGAAGAGAAAGGCTGATGGATGTGAGAGTCAAACCAGAGACCCCTGACTGAAATCCGAGTGGAAGGGTAAGTACAAGAGTAGGAGGACAAAGGAAAGAAGAGACCCACAGATAGACTCTGCATCTGATGGGAAATAAGCTATTTTCAGGGACAGAAGAGAAACAGAGAAGGAATATCCCCTACTACAGAATCAGGACAGAGACTCTCTCTGCATATCCTCTGCACCTCTTAAATGAACATTCCTGCCTTCCTAACTGAATGGATACTGTGCAAAGATGGAGACTGTATCAGATATTTCAATCCCAGCAGCCACAAGAGAACAAATTAAGCCCCTGTCCTACCTGAATAACTCAGTATCTTAAGAGAAGATGAGAAGGTATGTAAAGGGCCCCAGGAGAGGGTAAGGTTTTCCCTCACTAGTGCGGAAAATTAGCCCCAGATTACAACACTGTTCTGGATCTGCCTAACAAAGCTTAAAATCAAGACCCATGCTTCTACTTGATCTAACTCAGTGGTTCCCAATCCTGGCAAATGGGAAAATCACCAAAAGACTGCGGTGATTTAACAGCCTGGGCAACCAGTATTGTTTTAGGCTCCCCAGGTGACTCTTGTGAGCAGCCCAGGTTGAGAACCACCCACAGACGCCCGAGATGTGTAAGGGTGCTCACCCAGTTTCTAGAGTCCCTTTTAAATCTCCCCACTCCGGATGCCATTTTCAATATTCATGTAACATGGCTGGCAAACACCTATTGCAGCTTCCAACATGATAACACATTTCCAGCACAATCCATTAAGAGAAGTCTCACACACACTTTCTCATTGAAACCTTAGAGAATCCTGGAGAAGATGGGTTACCTGCCTAAGACCCCACAGTTAGCAACCATCCAGGAGGGCTGACCCCAGAGCCACCCCTCTTTTCTGTTGCTCCTCTGCTGTTTTCAAGCCCAACAATTTCTAAGATGTCCTTGGGAAGCAGGTGAGAGAAGCCGCCTTAGGCATTGTGAGATACAGGAGAGAAATCAACAACTCTGACTAAAACCCACAATCTCTCCAAGACCATGAGCTTCACCCAAGTATGGTTCTTAAAGGCAATAGCCAGGAGAGAACCGTGAAAAAAGAGCTTCTTTTCCTTATTCTTGTTCAACTCTACACCACTGTGGACACGAATTTTAGAAATACCTTACACTTCTAAGTAGCGACGAAGTCTCTGAGTGAGATACTCCAGTTACATGAAAGGATTCCTCTTCCCCATCACAGATTCTTCCAAAAGGAAACCAACAAAAGATGCAAGACTTGGCCCGACCTGGCCAGAGGCCTTCTGACCTCGCCCAACACGCCCTGGGCTGCAGGGGGAGCGCACAAACTCTACGTATCTGTGCCCACTTTCAGCCTCTGTGCAAGTTCTGCGTGGACCACAGAGACGCCCTAAGGACCAGCCACCGTCGCTGGGACTCACTCAACGGGGCCGCGGTAACTGCTAGCTGGCAACACGCCAGTCTAAATGACACCAAGAGGACACATCCACCATGGGGCTACCTGGGCCCAGGTCAGGTCTCACTGACTTTCGGAGTCTGAAACCCAGGCTCGCGGGCCCTGGGCGCGCGGCAGGCTTACCCGCAGGAGCACAGTTCGCAGACGCATTTCCCCTTCGTCGGGGCCATCCTGAGGCCTGGGAGTCCTCGCCGAGCATCCGCCGCCGCTCGCAGGGAGCGCGCCAAGTTTCGAGGGCCTTGGCAAATATTCTGAATACTGACCCCAAAGAAAACGTAAGCGGCCCTTTTGCCAAGTCCGGTCTTGCCTTTCCTTCCCTGAGCGGGCCTCGCACCGGAGCAGCACCGAGCGTGGACCGCGCGGGCCGGGCGACCTTCCCCCTGCGCGCGCAGCCCCGGCCTCTGCCCGCCCCACCCACGCCCAAGCCGAGCAGCCCGGCCCGCGGGGCCTCTGTGACATCACCCGGGTCATGAGATACACCTGTGGATGGCAGTGATGGCACAAGTACCTGCGCCTGTGAGGTCAGGAAGCTTCCCGCCGCTGACCTGGCGGGCCCAGGACCAAGGTCCCCCATTGGGCCTTGTTGAAATCACAGGGAAAGCGAAGGATAAGTTCCTGGGTGTACAAGTCCTCAAGCAGCCTGCTCACTTGGACAAAACAGGCTGAAAACCCCACTGTCATCACACTAGGTGGCATTTTTTATCTCTAGAACCTATGGTGCCCCTGGGTATAGAAAGGCACCCACTGATTTCCAGAAGGCTGGACTAAAACACCATTTCCAGATCTTTCTTGTGGAAATCATGCCTGCAGCTTCCCCCATAGACCTTGCTCTCTGAAAATAAACCAGTTACAGGGCACCTGGGGCTTAACTCCTCACTGGGTGCTCAGTCACTCCCCAGGTGCTAGTAATGATGCTGGGCCACGGTCCTCAAGTTTGAGCCTGCATCAGAATGACCGGGCTTGATGAAAGCCAGATTGCCCAAGCCACCCCCAAGTTTCTGATTTAGTCGGTCTCAGTTCAGTTCAGTCCCTCAGTCGTGTCCGACTCTTTGCAACCTCATGGACCGCAGCATGCCAGGCCTCCCTGTCCATCACCAACTCCCGGAGTTACTCAACTCATGTCCATTGAGTCAGTGATGCCATCCAACCATCTCATCCTCTGTCATCCCCTTCTTCTCCCACCTTTAATCTTTCCCAGCATCAGGATCTTTTCAAATGAGTCAGTTCAATTTAGGTGCCCAAAGTATGGAAGTTTCAGCTTCAGCATCAGTCCTTCCAATGAATATTCAGGACTAATCTCCTTTTGGATGGACTGATTGGATCTCCTTGCAGTCCAAGGGACTCTCAAGAGTCTTCTCCAACCCCACAGTTCAAAAGCATCAATTCTTCGGCACTCAGCTTTCTTTATAGTCCAACTCCCACATCCATACATGGCTACTGGAAAAACCATAGCATTGACTAGATGGACCTTTGTTGGCAAAGTAATGTCTCTGCTTTTAAATATGCTGTCTAGGTTGGTCATAACTTTTCTTCAGGAGCAAATGTCTTTTGATTTCATGGCTGCAGGCACCATTTGATTTTAGAGCCCCAAAAAATTGTTTCCCCATCTATTTTCCATGAAGTGATCGGACCAGATGCCATGATATTAGTTTTCTGAATGTTGAGTTTTAAGCCAACTTTTTCACTCTCCTCTTTCACTTTCATCAAGAGGCTCTTTAGTTCTTCTTCGCTTTCTGTCATAAGGGTGGTGTCATCTGCGTATCTGAGGTTATTGATATTTCTCCCAGCAATAAGTCTAGGGTGGGCCTAACAAGATCTGAGCCACAAAGATGCTGCTAGGCCAGGGATCACACTTTCAGAAGCACGGTTTTGGAGATTATTTTGCCCTCTCTATAACTAGTCAGCCCCTGGTATAGTGTTTCTTCAGCTATCCTCACCCTGAAGACCACTACAGGTCCTGCCCAGAAGCCACTAGCATCAGACTTTCTAATCTGGGACCCTAGTTTCAGTAAGAAGCCTAGTGGTCTGGATCAGAAGCAAGCTGCAGAGGCACTGCTCTAGCAGCTGCTGTGGAAAGAAACATGCTTTTCCAGTTAGGAGACATGAGAGCTTCAAGTATTGACAATCCCCGCTTTTCTTCCCCACACTTCCTAACTCTTGAATTAGCTGTTTGGGTGTTTGTTTGTTTGTTTGGCTGCACTGGGTCTCAGTTGGGGGCACTCGGCATCTTTGATGCCATTGTAAGTGAGAACTCTTCGCTGTGGCATGTTGGATCTAGTCCCTGACCAGGGGTAGAACACAGACCCCCTACACTAGGAGCACAGTCTTAGCCATTGGACCACCAGGGAGGTCTTGCCACCACCATCATTAGTTTTTGTGAAAGACTGCTTCAGTAAGTCAGAGGCATTTTAGACTGCAGAGGACTTCAGAGTTTTTTAGATTTTTTTCTTTCATGTAAGGCTCTAGAATGTGTGCGATAAGTTGCTTCAGTCATGTCCAACGCTTTACGACCCTGTGGACTGTAGCCCATCGGGCTCCTCTGTCCATGGGATTCTCCAGGCAAAAATACTAGAGTGGGTTGCTATGCCTTCCTCCAGGGGATTTTCCCAACCCCGGGATCGAACCCATGTCTCTTATGTCTCTTGCATTGGCAGGCGTGTTCTTTACCACTAGCACTACCTGGGAAGCCCCAGACCTCCAGAATAGAGGTCAGCAAACTATTTCCAACAGGCCAAATTCAGCCTGCCACCTGTCTTTGTATAACCAGCAAACCAAGAAACTTTTTTACATTTTTTATAATAGTTGTGTATTCACTTGTTTGGCTTCACTGGGTGTTAGTTGCAGCACATGGGGTCTTCCATCTTCATTTCAGCACATGGGATCTTCAACTCCAGCATGTGCAATTTTTTAATTGCAGCCTACGAACACTTAGTTGCAGCATATGGGATCTAATACCTTGACCAGGGGTCGAACCCAGGCCCCCCGCATTGGGAGTGCAGAGTCTTAGCCACTGGACCATCATGGAAGTCACCCTCATTAGTTTTTCTGGAGGAGTGCATTAGTAAGTCAGAGGCATTTTAGACTGCAGAAGACTTCAGAGTTTTTTTGGATTTTTTTCTTCCATGTAAAACTCCAGAATAGAGGTCAGCAAATATTGCCAAGAGGCCAAATTCAGCCAGCCACATGTCTTTGTATGGCCAGCAAACAAAGAATGTTTATATATATATATATAGATATATATAGATATATATATATAGTTACATATTTTCATACTCGTTTCACTGTGCTGGGTCTTAGTTGCAGCATATGAACTCTTACTGGCGGCATGTGGGATCTAATTCCCTGACCAGGTGTCAAAGCTGGGTCCCCTGCATTGGAGCACAGAGTCTTAGCCCCTGGATCACCAGGGAAGTCCCTCCATTTTTTAATGTTTGAGAAAAATCGAAAGAATATTACATGACCCATGAAACTAACATGACCCACTAAACTATAAAACTGAGTTTCAGTGTCTACAAATTAAGTTTTGGATTTTGTCCAAAAATTTGTGGAAATATTCCTGATTTTGCCTCTTGGCCCATGAAAGCTAAAATATTTACTGTAAGACTTTTTACAGAGAAAGTTTGCCAACCCCAGTTCTAAAAATTCAAAGCAGAAGGTCCAGAGGGGAGCAAGGCTTACCCATCATTCTTAAAAACAGGGAAGTTGAAACTGTTCCTTGCCTTCTCAGTAGGAGGTGAATCTTCCAGAAGAAGAATGGCACACTCATGCCTCCAACACCCATTCAGACCACCCTTACAGGTAGCAACTTTGTCAATTAACCCACAGCCCTCCCAACTTCCCCCATCTCTGCTCTCAACAGAGGGTGGAGATCTTGAAAGATGAAGATGGTAAGGACAAAAATGGCCTCATTTTTGGCCTCAAAAATCACCTCAGCATCAGTACTTCTGTAGAGCTGATGCTGGACAAGCCCACCTTTCCTCCCCCTCCTTGTGACACTTACTGCTCATGTTTCATCAGTTCCAGCCAACACAATCCTAACTTGTATAAACACTTAACTGGGTTCCCAAATGTCCCTTCCTATGAAGAATTTACAGTCATTTGCTATGCATTATCAGCTTTGTGTTCTTTCCCTTAAGTTCTCTTGTCTATCTTTAAAACTGACATAAATCTATCAACCCATATTACAAATAAACTGAAGCTAAGTGGTAAACTCACCCAAGATAACACAGGTAGTGAGGACCAGAGGTGAGATTCAACCCCTTGAATCCTTCTTTTCAAACTTTTCCACCCAGGAAAAACAATGAATGGGTAACCTGGAGACCTTAAGGACCACTGCAAATGGTATTTTATCTTAAAATTTTGTATTCACCTCCTAATATTGAAGCAGAGAGGAATCTATGGTCCTTGCCCACCACCCCCCCCCCACCACGCCCTCTGCCTGCCTTTTGTCTGCGGAAACCTTTAGTCAAAGAATAAGTTTAATTAGAGAAGTGAGAAATGCAGAAACAAAGGAAAACAGTCAAAAGAGATGAAATAATAATAATGTAGTCACTAAGCATAGTGGAGGACCTTTGGCTCTTTCTCAAGCACTATAGATAATATTCGGAGAAGGCAACGGCACCCCACTCCAGTACTCTTGCCTGGAAAATCCCATGGATGGAGGAGCCTGGTAAGCTGCAGTTCATGGGGTTGCTAAGAGTCAGACACAACTGAGCGGCTTCCCTTTCACTTTTTCACTTTCATGCATTGGAGAAGGAAATGGCAATCCACTCCAGTGTTCTTGCCTGGAGAATCCCAGGGATGGGGGAGCCTGGTGGGCTGCCGTCTATGGGGTCGCAAAGAGTCGGACACGACTGAAGCGACTTAGCAGCAGCAGCAGCAGCAGCAGCGTAGATAATATTCTGAGCCCTATCCTCTGAGCTGTCTTACAGATACTAAAACATCAGGTGGAGACATTAACTACATAATGACCAGACTGCACCCAGGACATGAGCTGCCACAGTTCCAAGAACTGGCCTCAAGGAAATGGGAACAAACAGACCTTGGAAGTGAAGATTAACTATACCTAAAACTACCCAGATGACCAATTTGAAGATGACTGTTAGAGCCATGTACTGTTTCTGCATGTAGTCCCCTCCTTCTGTCTGTAAAATCTCTTGCCCCACTGGTTGCTGGCAAGATGGCGGGGGGGGGGGG
>SJXQ01011115.1:93431-169702 GCA_006408695.1 Aepyceros melampus | reverse complement strand
TGGCGGGCAGAGTCAGCCTTTGGACAGATGTCCGCCACCCTTCCCCCACAGTTGCCAGCAACTGAATTAAAACAAATTTTCCTTTCCACCAACCTGGCCTGTTTACTGGCTTTGAGGCAGAAAGCAGTCAGACCCACACACACTCTTTCAGTAACAATATGGCCATCTTTACTATTTCCCCAAAATCTTTTTGTAAAATTGACATTCAATGAAGCTACACAATTTTTTTCTGGCTTTATAACCCATTCAAATGTACTGCTATGTATACCATCTGAAAGTCTACTCATTGTGGAATATTGTTAAAAATCTAGTTACTCCTCTGAGTACAAAGTACTTCAGCAAGATTGTCTTTTTAGCATCTCTAACCATTTGGAATTGCTTAACTTCACTGGCACCAACAGAAGACTAGCCCATTGTGACATGTAAATTGGGCATCTACCATTCATTCATTCCACAAACACTTACTGATCTCTTATGACAAAACAGACACTCCACTGAATGACAGAGACAAGGGGCAGAGGCCTCGTGGAATTTAACATAGGAGAAGCAGGCAACCAAAATATTACCCAAGAGTATCATTATGGACTGTGTTAAGTATCAAGAAAGATAAATAGGGTGACCTAGTAAATCCTATCAGATATTTGAGAAAGAAATAATACAAATTCTACACATCTTTTAGAAAATAAAGAAACAGTGTGGAGATTCCTTTAAAAAAAAAAACTGGAAAAAGGACTGCGAGAAAGGACTACCCAGAAATTCCACTGCTTGTTCACTGCAGCACTGTTTACAATAGCCAGGACATGGAAGCAACCTAGATGCCCATCAGCAGACGTATGGCTAAAGAAGTTGTGGTACATATACACAATGGAAAAAAGAATGCATTGAGTCAATTCTAATGAGGTGAATGAAATTGGAACCTATTATACAGAGTGAAGTTAAGTCAGAAAGAGAAATACCAATACAGTATATTAATACATATATATGGAATTTAGAAAGATGGTAATGATGACCATATATGTGAGATAGCAAGAGACACAAATGTAAAAAACAGACTTTTGAACTACGTGGGAGAAAGTAAGGGGGGATGATATGAAAGAATAGCATTGAAACATGCATATTACAATATGTAAAATAGATGAACAGAACAAGTTTGATGCATGAAGCAGAGTACTTAAAGACAGTGCTCTGGGACAACCCAGAGGGATGGGGTGGGGAGGGGTGTGGGTGGGGGTTCAGGATGCGGAACACATGTACACCAGTGGCTGATTTGTGTCAATGTATAGCAAAAACCACCACAATATTATAAAATAATTAGCCTCCAGTTAAAATAAATTACTTTAAAATTTAAAAAAAGAAAATAAACACTTCCCAGTTAATTCTATAAGGCCAGTATTACTCTGATTCCAAAGCTAGGCAAAAGTGTCACACAAGAACTACAGACCACTATCTCTTGGAAATCTAAATGTAAAAATCCTTTTAAAATATCAGCAAACTGAACCAGCAATATATATAAAGGATTATATTCCATGACCAAGAGGAGTTTATCTCAGAAATACAAGGCTGTTTTAATACGAGAAAAATCAATTAACGTAATATACCACATCAACAGAATGAAAGACAAAAATATTTGATCTCTCAGTGATTCAGAAAAGGCATTAACAAAAGCCAATACCCATTCTTGATTTTGTTTTTTTACAAATTCCTCAGGAAATGAGGAAAAGAAGGGAGTTTCTCTGGAGGACTTCCCTGGTGGCCCAGTGGTTAAGAATCCACTTGCCAGTGCAGGGGACATGGGTTCAACCCCTGGTCCAGGAAGATTCTATATGCCAATGCACAGTTAAGCCCATGTACCACTACTAAGCCCACACTCTCAAGCCCACGAGCCACAGCTACTGAAGGTGGTAACCTAGAGCCGATGCTCCACAACAAGAAAAGCCAACAAAATGAGAACCCACAGCTCGCAACCAGAAAGTAGCCCCAACTCACCACAACTAGAGAAAAACCCCTGCACAGCACTGAAGACCCAGAACAGCCAAAAATAAGCAAATTAAATTCTTCTTAAAAGAAGGGCAATTCCTCAAGCTGATAAAGAACATCTGCAAAAAAGCTACAACTAACATCATGCTTAGCAGTAAGACAGCTGCCCCACTGAGATGCAAGCCTCTTTAACATATGCAAATTAATCAGTGTGATACACCACATTAAAATGAAACATCAAAATCACATGTTCATCTCAATGGGGCAGAAGAAGCATTTGACAACGTTCAACTTCCATTCATAATAAAAATTCTCAACAAAGTAGACGCAAAAGGAAATTTCCTCAGCATAAGAAAGGCCATCTATGAAAAGTCACAGCCAACATCATAAACAATGGGGAGAAAACAGAAAACTTTTTTTCTAAGATTCAATACAAGGCAAGAATGCTCACTCTTGCCACTTCTATTTAACACAGTAGTAGAAACACTGCAAATATCAATTAGACCAAAAAAAAAGATAAAAAACATCCAAATCAGAAAGGAGGAAGTAAAATTCTCACTGTACAGTGACATCTTATACATGGAAAACCCTAAACACACACACACACACACAAATCTTAGAACTATTAAACAAATTCAGTAAAGTTGCAGGATTCAAAATTTATGCAAAAAAAGCAGTTGTACTTCCAAAAACAGACACAAAGATCAACGGAACAGAAGAGAGAGCCCAGAAATAAATCCATGCACTTAAGACAAAGGCAAGAATAAAAAAAGGAGAAAAATCAGCCTCCTCCATAAGTGGGTGCTGGAGAATCTGAACAGCTATTTGTAAAAGAATGAAATTAACATCATATATGAAACTAACACCATATACAAAAATAAACTCAGACTGAATTTAAGACCTAAATGTAAGACTGACTGGAAACCATAAAACTCCTAGAAGAAAATAAAGTAGAACAAACACCCTTTGATATAAATTGTAGCAATATTTTTTTGGATCTGATCCCTAAAAGCAAAGGAAATAAAAGCAAAACTAAACAAAAAAACTCAAAAGTTTTTGTACAGGAAAGTGAAAGTGAAAATTGCTTAGTCGCTTGTCTGACTCTTTGGGACCCATGGCCTATACAGTCCATGGAATTCTCCAGGTCAGAATACTGGAGTGGGTAGCCTTTCTCTTCTCCAGATCTTCCCAACCCAGGGATGAAACCCAGGTCTCCAGCACTGCAGGCAGATTCTTTACCAGCTGAGCAAAGGAAACCATCAATAAAACAAAAAGACAATCATTTGCAAATTATATGATTGATAAGGGGTTAATACCCAAAATACTAACCCCTTATGTTGAGCTCATACAACTTAACATCAAAAAAACAAACAACCTAATTTTTTAAATGGGGCAGAAGACCTAAATAGACATGTTCCCAAAGAAGACATACAGATGGCCAACAGGGATACAAAAAGATGCTCAACATCGTGAATCATCAGAGAAATACAAAGTAAAACTACAATGAGCTATCACCTTTACAAAGGCTATCATTAGAAAAACCACAAATATCAAATATTGGTGAGGATGCAGAGAAAAGGAACCCTTGTACTGCTGATGGAAATGTAAATCAGTGCAGCCACCATGGAAAACAGTATCGAGGTTCTTCAAAAAAATTGAAAATAGAATTGTTGTATGATTCAGAAATTCTGCTTCTAGGTATATAGTAAAAGGAAAGAAAATAACTCTCAAAAAGGTATCTGCACCCTCATGTCCACTGCAAGGTTATTTACAGTAGTCAAGAAGTGAGAATCAGGGACTTTTTGGCAATCCAGTGGTTAAGACTCTGCACTCCCAATGCAAGGACATAGGTTCAATCTCTCATCAGGGAACTAAGATCCCTCATGCCACACAACTTGTCAAAAAAGGAAAAAAGAGGTAGAATCAATCTAAGTGTCCATTGAAGGATGAATGGATAAAGAAAATATGATTGTATTAATATATCAATAAATATCAAGGAGACAGGAAATTCAGCCATGAAGATAAAGAAAATCCTGCCGAATAACAAGGATAGACCTTAAAGGCTTTATACTAAGTTAAATAAGTCAGACACATGATCTCATCTATATGTGGAATCTAAAAATCCAAACTAATAGATATATATTGGTTGTTGCCAGAGGTGGGGTTTTAGGAGGTGGGAAAAATGGGTGAAAGCGGTTTAAAGGTACAAACTCCCAGTCATACATAAATAAGTCTGGGCATATAATGCATTGTTAACTAAATAGTTATAGTCAATCATGGTGACTATAGTTAACAATATGTACTGTATGTTTGAAATTTGCTAAAAGGAATAGAACTTAAAAGCTATTATCACAAGAAAAAAATTTTGACTATGTGAGGGGATGGGTGTTAACTAAACTTACTGTGGTAATCAGTTGGTAAGATATACATATGTCAAATTATTAGGCTGTACAGCTAAAATGAATATCAATACAAACACTGTGGAAAGAGGGTGAGGGGAATCACTATAATCCAATTTAAGTACTAGAAGAACTTAAATAAACTGAATGCTAAAACCGCAGATATGCAGATGACACCACCCTTATGGCAGAAAGTGAAGAACTAAAGAGCCTCTTGATGAAAATGAAAGAGGAGAGTGAAAAAGTTGGCTTAAAGCTCAACATTCAGAAAACGAAGATCATGGCATCCTGTCCCGTCACTTCATGGCAAATAGTGGGGAAACAGTGGCTGACTTTATTTTTCTGGGCTCCAAAATCACTGCAGATGGTGATTGCAGCCATGAAATTAAAAGACACTTACTCCTTGGAAAGAAAGTTATGACCAACCTAGACAGCATATTGAAAAGCAGAGACATTACTTTGCCAACAAAGGTCCGTCTAGTTAAGGCTATGATTTTTCCAGTGGTCATGTATGGATGTGAGAGTTGGACTATAAAGATGAGTGCTGAAGAATTGCTGCTTTTGAACTGTGGTGTTGGAGAAGACTCTTGAGAATCCTTGGACTGCAAGGAGATCCAACCAGTCCATCCTAAGGGAGATCAGTCCTGAGTGTTCATTGGTGGGACTGATGTTGAAGCTGAAACTCCAGTACTTTGGCCACCTGATGTGAAGAGCTGACTCATTTGAGAAGACCCTGATGCTGGGAAAGAGTGAAGGCAGGAGGAGAAGGGGACAACAGAGGATGAGATGGTTGGATGGCATCACCAACTCAATGGACATGGGTTTGGGTGAACTCCAGGAGTTGGTGACGGACAGGGAGGCCTGGCATGCTGCGGTTTATGGGGTCGCAAAGAGTCAGACACGACTGACTGGCTTGGAGAATTTTGAGCATTACTTTACTACCGTGTGAGATTAGAATCTAAAAAAGTCAAACACAAAGGAGAATAATTATTACCAGGTAGGGGAAACGAGGGTGATAGGGAGATAATAGTCAAAGGATACAAAGTTGCAGTTACGCACGAAGAATAAGTCTAGAGATCTAACCTACAACACGATGAGTGACAGCACTGTATTGAATGCTGAAATTTTACTAAGAGAATAGGTTTAAGGTGCTCTCACTACATTTTGTTTAGTCGATTAGTCGCGTTCGACTCTTCTGCGACCCCAAGGACTGTGTAGCCCTCCAGGCTCCTCTGTCCATGGGACTTTCCAGGCAAGAATACTGGAGTGGGTTGCCTTTTCCTACTCCAGGGCAGGTTAGTAAAGTTGCTCAGTCGTGTCCGACTCTTTGCGACCCCGTGGACTGTAGCCCACCCGGCTCATCCGCCCATGGGATTCTCCAGGCAAGAGTACCGGAGTGGGTTGCCATTTTCTTCTCCAGAGGATCTTCCCGACCCAGGGATCGAATCCAGGTCTTCCCGCATTGCGGGCAGACGCTTTAACCTCTGAGCCACCAGGGAAGCCCTGTCAGGACGTTAAAACTACCCAAAAGCACACCGCCCATAGTGGTGTGCTGTGTTTTTTCGGCCACGAGGTGGCAGCAATTCTCCCAACTGCCCACGCACGTACAATTTTGCGCAGTAAGCTCAGTTTAAATAGAACAGAACACACAAGTCCTGTGTTTCCCTTCCATATTCTCCTTCGGGTGGTTTGTACTGGATCTCCTTAATAGAGAGGTTTTTCAAAGCTCTTCCGGCAGCGACGCTCGAGAGCCCGCGTTCTCGCGAGATCGCCGCCGGAAGTGGGTGGCTGCGGAGGCTCAGAGATTCCTCTCCCCGGAAGCTGCTCGTTTCTTCGGAGCTGCTGCAGCGTCCGCCCCGTGGCGCTCTCCCCAGGGAAAGAGCTCACCGCACACGGCCCTTCCCAGCGCCGAGCTCGCCGCTTCGGCTTCCCCAGCTGTACAGAGGCGCGGCCCAGCCGGCTGAGCCCCCGAAATCCCCGGCTCCTCCCTCCCTCCGTCTGCGCTGCAGTTAGGCCGCGCCCAGAGGCCCAGTCCGCGGCAGCTCCGGCGGGTAATGCCAAATACAGCTATGAAGAAAAAGGTGCTGTTAATGGGGAAGAGCGGGTCGGGGAAGACCAGCATGAGGTCGATTATCTTTGCAAATTACATCGCTCGCGACACCCGGCGCCTGGGTGCCACCATTGATGTGGAGCACTCCCACGTCCGATTCCTGGGCAACCTAGTGCTGAATCTGTGGGACTGTGGCGGTCAGGACACCTTCATGGAAAATTACTTCACCAGCCAGCGAGACAACATCTTCCGTAATGTCGAGGTGCTGATTTATGTCTTCGACGTGGAGAGCCGCGAACTGGAAAAGGACATGCATTATTACCAGTCGTGTCTGGAGGCCATCCTCCAGAACTCTCCTGATGCCAAAATCTTCTGCTTAGTGCACAAGATGGATCTGGTTCAGGAAGATCAGCGTGACCTGATTTTTAAAGAGCGAGAGGAAGACCTGAGGCGTTTGTCTCGCCCGCTGGAGTGTGCTTGTTTTCGAACATCCATCTGGGATGAAACGCTCTACAAAGCCTGGTCCAGTATTGTCTATCAACTGATCCCCAACGTCCAGCAGCTGGAGATGAATCTCAGGAATTTTGCCAGATTATTGAGGCCGATGAAGTTCTGCTGTTCGAGAGAGCCACGTTCTTGGTCATCTCCCATTACCAGTGCAAAGAGCAGCGTGATGTCCACCGATTCGAGAAGATCAGCAACATAATTAAGCAGTTCAAGCTGAGCTGCAGTAAATTGGCCGCTTCTTTCCAGAGCATGGAAGTTAGGAATTCTAACTTCGCTGCTTTCATCGACATCTTCACATCAAACACGTACGTGATGGTGGTTATGTCGGATCCGTCGATCCCTTCTGCGGCTACTCTGATCAACATTCGCAATGCCAGGAAACACTTTGAGAAGCTGGAGAGAGTGGATGGTCCCAAGCACAGCCTCCTTATGCGTTGAATATTGCCAAAGTGCGCTCTCTGAAAATGCTCAATTGCCTTTCCCCCCACCTTTTTTTTCAATATTCATAACGTCGTGTGCTTATAAGTGGGCTTTGAAATGTGTGCTGCTTATCATTTTCATCTTTCTTCCCTTCTCCCCAGTCTTTTGGACGCTATTTACTCAGTTATCCAGTAGAGCTTTAAAGATGGCCTTTCCGAAAAGTTGGTATGGGGTAACACTAAAGTAGGTGGTGGTGTATGTGTGTATGTGTGTTCTGATTACCTGGTTATAGTAGATATACACATCAAAGCCTTTACAATATCTTCTGTATTCCTAACAAGGTTGCAAAGATGGAATGTTATTTTATCAGCAAGGTATTAAAATGCGTTTATAAATTCTTCCTGGCTTCAATCATGAATAAACATTTGCTGTTAGCAGTTTAAAATATCGTCTTATTTGAAATAATTTGAAGATGGTTAATATTAAAGCTATAGATTCTGACTGCCCACAGGTATTGCTTAACTGTTAGTAAATTTGACTGTGTGATCTTGGCTCCCCCATCACCTTAAGGACTTTACTTAGCAACTGCAGCAGTGTGGTTAAGAGAATGGTCTCTGGAGCTAGATCACCTGAGCTGAGTTAGTATTCTAGCACTAGTATTCTAGTGCTTTCATTTACTATCTCATGAACTGAGCAAAGCACTTAATTTTACTGTGTGTGTTCCCTCATTTGTAAAATGTGGATAAGAATAGCACTACTTCATTGGATTAAAACAATATGGAAAGCATTTAGAATTGGGCCTGACACATACTAATGTGTCAGTTGTCAATACTACCTACTGAGCCATTCTTCCCCCCACTGTGAAATTACTGGATGTGAAGCCTAGCAAAATAGGAGCTACCCACTAAATCCCAGGTATTCTTAAAGACTTAATATGCATTTTCTTATCTAACCTTCATAATTTGTAAGGCAGATTACTTTTATCTCTGTTAACAGATGAGAAAACTGCCATGACCTTATTAAGGTCATACAGCTGCAACTTAAGCAGTAAAATTGCAGATCCTCACCCCTTACATGCCACTACTTCCTCCACTGACAAAAGTTAATCATAAAAATCCTAGCTTTTTAGCTATACATTATTCCTTCATATAATTTCCCAAATTTCATAGATTGAGTAAACTGAAGCCTAGTAAGTTAAGTGACTTCTCTTGAATAGTGTTTCGCCTTGGGCAAGATCACTTTCCCATCTGTATTTATCTGGAAATTGAATAATTTTCAATCCGATTCTTAATACTTTCAGTAAAGAATTCTAAGTTTCCTGTTTTGAGTTGGCAATGTGATATAGTGAAATAAAAAAGACCTAAAATGTCGTTTCAGCTGCCTCATATATTGTTTTACATGAAATCTAAATATCTTAGAGACAAAACACCTCACCCCTCATTTTACAAATGAGGCATTATCTCTGTATTATACAGACATGTAATATAAGTGATAGGGAATTTCCAAACCTTTATAAAATTAACATTTATTAAATCCTTTATAACAGCAACTGTGAATAACAAGGTCCCTACCTATGAAGAGCAAGAAGCTATTCAGACACATTATTAAATTAATAGTTTAGATGTACTTTTAAAAGTCATTTTAAATTCCACATTTAATAATCTAGAGCTAGGTGGTATAATAATGTTTATTCAAGACTGTAGTATTAAAACATTTACAAATAGTCCCATGGAGGACTTACAGATATTTTAAATTTAGGATGTGGCTTTGACATTGACAATGCATAAGGAGAAAGGTATGTCAAATATATATTGGCAACTTAATGTGAAAGAGAATTTTACTTTAGCAAATACTTTTACATTAAGGAAAATGTCCTTAAACATATTTCATTTTACTATACTTAGGGGAAAAAATAGTGATTCCTTTTATGTAGTTCTCAAGGATTAAGTAAAATTGACTCCAAAGCTCATGGTTACGAAAGACATGGTAAAGAATGGTTTCAAAATACTTGTATTTTTGTTTTCAATTAAATTCCCCCAAATAGATTTTCTTTAACATGATATAGTCTTTATTCCACTTGATAACAATTTTCATGTGAGCAATATTATATGCTTGTCCTCATAAGCATTTAAAAACAATTAGGACATACAGGCAATATTCTTGCCTGGAGAATCCTGTGGGTGGAAGAGCCTGGTGGGCTGCTATGCATGGAGTCGCACAGTCGGACACGACTGAGGTGACTTTGCATGCATGTGTGCACTGGAGAAGGAAATGGCAACCCACTCCAGTATTCTTGCCTGGAGAATCCCAGGGACGGAGGAGCCTGGTGGGGTGCTGTCTATGGGGTCACACAGAGTTGGACACGACTGAAGTGACTTAGCAGCAGGCATTATCTGAAATTTCATACTAATATTATACACCTTCATCTTATGAAGTCAATAAAAGTACATTCTGTTGTAAATGTAATGAGAAAAAGTACTCTTACAGCAATAAAGTAGCCCTCCCTCTTTACCATTACTTTAATTCCATCATACAGAGGCAAAGGAAACAATTCCAATACTTCAATATCAGCTAAGAAAGATGTGTGGACACATCCCACACACACATCTACATAGGTATATGTGTATTTAATCAATACAACTGGAGAAATCACAACCATGAGAAAACATGATAAAAGCGATAAATGAAAAGTACTAAGTGCACAAAAATTAGCATAAGCTATAGGGGATTTAGAGAAGGGACAGGACCATGGGTAAGGAAAGAGACTTCAAGGTGAATGTGAGATTTGTTCTGAACCTTAAAGGACAAAGGGCTTCCCTGGTGGCTCAGCTGGTAAAGAATCTGCCTGCAACAAGGGAGACCTGGGTTCAATCCCTAGGTTGGGAAGATGCCCTGAAGAAGGAAACAGCTACCCACTTATACTGGCCTGTACAGTCCATGGGGCCGCAAAGAGTCAGACAAGACTAAGTGACTTTCACTTTCTAAAGGACAAATATAATTGTGATAAGCTGGGAGATGAAACTAGGATGTTCCAGCTTCAAAATTGTGAATTAAGATTTTTAAAGACACATGCTGACCAAAGCACTTTATTAAAAAAAAAAGGGGGGAGACCATAGTGGAAGTGGGATAGACTATGGAGAGAACCTTGTATGCCTTTAAATTTGAACTCAATTCTAGAATTACTATTTTAAACAAAATGGTATGATCAAAGCAGTCCCTTAAGGACAAAAGGCATGTATGCAGGCAATAACGGACAAGGAAGAAACTGAAAGCAATAAGTCATAATCAAAATGGTTTACAAGAAAGTAACAGATTTAATATACTTTTGTTTATACAACTAGCATACAAAGGACAGGGAAGAATGCCAAAAACTCTCAGCCTATCCCAGGTATGACTCATTTAACAATGTGGTTTTTGTAAATCCATTAATATCTAGAGACATTTTGATCTTTGGATTCTCAGCAATTTAGGGCCTACACTTACTGATAAGCTTCAGCTTCCTTTCTGTTCAGTTCAGTTCAGTCACGCAGCCATGTCGACCCTTTGCAACCTCACAGACTGCATGCAGCACGCCAGGCTTCCCTGTCCATCACCAGCTCCTGGAGCCTACTCAAAGTCATATTCATTGAGTTGGTGATGCCATCCAACCACCTCATCCTCTGTCATCCCCTTTTCCCACCTTCAATCTTTCCCAGCATCAAGATCTGTTCCAATGAGTCAGCTCTTCACATCAGGTGGCCAAAGTATTGGGTTTCAGCTTTAGCATCAGTCCTTCCAATGAATATTCAGGACTGATCTTTTAGGATGGACTGGCTGGATCCCCTCAAAAGCATCAAATCTTCGGCGCTCAGCTTTCTTCAGTCCAACTTGCACATCCATACATGACTACTGGAAAAACCATAGCTTTCACTAGACAGACCTTTGTTGGCAAAGTAATGTCTCTGCTTTTAAATATGCTATCTAGGTTGGTCCTAACTGTTCTTCCAAGGAGCAAGCATCTTTTAATTTCATGGCTGCAGTCACCATCTGCAGTGATTTTGGAGCCCAAAAAAATAAAGTCAGTCACTGTTTCCATTGTTTCCCATCTATTTGCCAGAAGTGATGGGACCAGATGCCATGATCTTAGTTTTCTGAATGTTGAGATTTAAGCCAACTTTTTCACTCTCCTCTTTCACTTTCATCAAGAGGCTCTTTAGTTCTTCACTTTCTGCCAAACAGCTTCCTTATCAAACAGCTAAGATCTATAAAGCAGTATTGTGTGAATAGTGTACCTAGCTTCTTTAAGATACCCCAGGACTAAAGGTGAATCTATATCCCCCGGCACTGACTCTCAAGCTTCTTATTGAGCCTAACAATTACCAGGGAAGCATATTTAAAAGTGGAAATTTCTAATCTTCAGTTTAGACCTACAGAATTCACATTTTTTAAGATGTATCCCAGGTGATTTCTTGAGTCCATCTTAGACAAGTCATTTAAAGAAGGTCCCTAGCTTTCGTATCATTATCTATTAAATAGGTACAATATCACTATCTTACAAAGGTTTAAGAAATAAATGATATAATTTGTATTATTAAGTATCTAATACCTATTATTAAGCATCTGGGCTTCCCAGGTGGTGCTAGTGGTAAAGAATCCATCTGCCAATGCAGGAGACGTGAGAGACTCGGGTTCAATCCCTGAGTGGGGAAGATCCCCTGGAGGAGGGCATGGCAATCCACTCCAGTATTCTTCCCTGGAGAATCCCATGGACAGAGGAGCCTGGTGGGCTACAGCCATAGGGTCACCAGGAGTTGGATATGACTGAAGCAACTTAACATGCACACATATTAAGTATCTAGGAATGGCCCTGGCAATTTGTAGATGCTAGTATGATAGCTGCACCTTCTCCTTAACATGTTAATTTAGAGCTTACCAGTACTGGGTTTCTTAAGACTAGAGAACAGTTTCCTGTAGACCTGCAGAGTCCCTATTTGTCCTATTAACTAATAAAAGAATATGCCACCTGAGGAGAAGCTTTTCTCTTCCACTTTCTTTTCCACTGCTAATACAGTAATATTAAGTGTTTTTCTTCTGTCTTTTCTCTCACACACACACACACATGCCCGGCCTTCAAACTTGGATCAAACAAGCAACACAAAAGAAAATAAGCCAAAATGAGTCATGAAAGATGAACTATTAAGCCCATCTACTTCCAGAACTCTCTCCTTCAACTCTTCTCCTCTTCTGGCCAGTTTCTTGGCAAATGGACAAAGCTGTGATGGTTAAGAGCTGGCATTAAACACAGGGGTGCTGTAGGTGCTATAACCCTTCCAGCATGTAACCTCCTGGTTCACAGAGGGAAATGGCTGGATGGCATCACTGACTCGATGGACGTGAGTCTGAGTGAACTCCGGGAGTTGGTGATGGACAGGGAGGCCTGACGTGCTGCGATTCATGGGGTTGCAAAGAATCGGACACAACTAAGCGACTGAACTGAACTGAATGGCATGTATTCACCTGAATGCTAAAGACAAGCCTCTCTCTTGGCTGCGAGGCCTGACTAATTCAGGCAGGAAACTGTACAAGAGACCTCACATCTGACCCCCATTTAGAGTCCAGAAAGCCCACTCCTGCAGCCATATCCAACACCTTGGCCTTTTAGTTCTGACAGGTCTTGTTGGTTTATTACAGAAGGAAAATAGGGTCAGACCCTAGCTTCATCACTGACTTAGCTGTGTAACACCGAACAAGTTATTTAACCCCAAATTCAGTTTTTTCAAGTTAATTTGAAGCTGTTCTATAGGCAGTGGGGAACAATGGTTTTTGAGGAGGAAAGTAACAATACAAATTAGTTCCCCCAAAATAGTGCCCCTCCAAAATAATACAGACTAATTTTTTATTTTTTTCTGTTAAAAACTAGAGTTAAATTCTCAAAGTCTAAATTAGACTAAACATAAAATTGCTATACAACCCACTGAATGGATTTATAGTTATTGTCCCTCAAAAATATCTAGTCATCTGCCACTTTTTTCTTTTTTCTAAATTCATTCTACCCCAGTCTTCACTATCAGCACAGGCACTTTATTCTATCAAACATTTTTCAGGATCAACCTACTTGAATAATCATTAAGCCTCTTTAAAGCTTTCCCAAACTTAGTCATTTTGACTGTACATTTACTCTCCTCATTTAATAGAAGTTATTTCCCTAAAAAGAAAAATCAGTATATCTAATAGTTATTAAGTAAACCACTTGATAAAATTACATCAAAAACTACTCATCTTTATGTTAATTAACTGAATTGGGACATAATAAATTAGCCTACTACCTTGTCATTTACTTCATGCTTACAATATTACTCTGGCTTCCTGGGTAGCTCAAATGATAAAAAATATCAAGATTAGTCAAGAAACCAAAATGGCGTCACATAATTTGATATTTGCTTTCCAATACTTCACAGTTCAACCCCCTATCCATACAAAGCAAGAAAATCCAAACATACTCTCCTTACCTAAAAACAGTAGAAAAGGCTAACAGGCATTATTTAAGACTTTTTTAGACCTTGAAAAACAGTTACACTTCCCATGTGTATTTAAACTGCAAATTAGTTTTTATTTTGTGACATTGCTTCAATTTAAGTGCATCATAGTTAAACTGACTGGGCTACTGTTTCATCTTGTCGAGTCAGATGGAGATACTTTTGCATCAAGGCTCTTATTCAAGATTTCTTCTTCTGCAAAATTGATTTTAAAAAGAGAAAAAAAGGTAAACATTATAAAGAAAAAGTATGTCAAATTCCACGTAATAGCAAACTTCAGTCTTCAGAAAAAGTTCACAGGAAATACGTAACTGTGATAAAATTAACATTATTCTCACTGACGTACCTCTTTGGCAGAGGTACATCTCTCTTAGAATACTTTTTAACACACCAGTGTTTAATTATCATGGGAAAATCAGAATGATTTATAATCTGTATTACCAGATCTATATCTGTTCTAGCATGCTTTAAGAGCAGTTTTCGTTTTGTTGAAGTACAGGTGATTTACAGTATTAGATTTAGGTGGACAAAGTGACTTATATATTTCTTACTACCTATATTATATTGATTTTATATTTTATAACATATACATTATACATATTTCATACTATATTACATATTTTTCCATTATTTTCCATTATAGGTTATTATAAGATATTGAATACAGTTCTAAGAGCAGTTGTTTTTAACTCTTTATGATGAGCCAAACTTATCTGCCATCCAGCTTCAATAATTATTAATACTAATTGTTACAAGTTGAACTGTGTCCCTTCCAAAAGAAGTTCTAAATTCTGTACCTCATGTTGAAGTACATGTTCTGTACCTGATGTTGAAGTTCTAACCCCTGTACCTCAGAATATGGCTTTATTTGGAAATAGGGTCACTGCAGACATTCAGTTAAGAGTAGGATGGAAGCACAATGGGCTGTTAGTCTATATGATGAGTATCCTTATAAGAAGGTACATAGAACACAGGGGAGAATGCTATGTACAAGTGGAGGCAGAGATGAACTACACTGCCACAAGGTAAAGAACACCTGGGAGTATCAGAAGCTAGAAAAGTCAAGGATCATTCTCTGTGATTTCAGAGGGAACATGATCATGCCAACACCATGAGCCTGAGTACTACCCTCCAAAACTTGTTTCCTCCAGAGACAAAAAAATTTCTGTTGTCTTAAGCCACCAAGTTTGTGGTACTTTGTTATGGCAGCCCTAGGAAAGTAGTACACCAACCCATCTTGTCACCACACCACACCCCCATCAAATTACTTCAAAGCAAATCATAGACACTATAAGTTTTGAGATATTTCTCAACGTTTTTAGACCATCTTCCATTAGTGAAGATTCTGACAAGATCTATTTTCAGTAGTTTGTATTACAAAAGCAACAGGTTCCAGGATTTTGGTTTTGTTTTCCACCCCTGTCCCATACCAGTTGTAAGCTATATACATCATCTCATCACAAGAGATTCTGAAAGTACCCATAAAAATGATGAGTTCACTTTTCTCATCCTGACTGAAAGAATAAGGAATATATTCTGTCACATTAACAAGATTGTGTAACGTTCACTGAATACTATTTTTACGAGAAGTTGAAAGAAAACTTTCAGCAGGTTAATATGCCCACATCTAGTTAAATCTTACCTGTTAAATTAGGTAGAAGTTCTCCGAGGTTACATGGTATTGTGGTCTTCAATCTTTCTTCCACTGGAGAAAACTTAATTAGTGGTGAAAGAGACCGTTTTCTTTCACCAAGGGACATGCGTGAAGATGGTTTTGTATAGTCAATGTGCAAATCATGAATGCCCAAAAAATTAAGCATATCATCAGTCTGCATCTTTTGGGGAGTAAGGCTCAATTCTGGTTTGTGTCTTTCAAGTATTTCAGGATTAAAGAGGTAAATTTCTTCCCTTCGCTTGGACGGAGATTTCTTCAGAGCCTCATATCCACTGCAAGTAGCCTGTAAACTGAAGTCTGATTCTGGAATAGTCTGTTTTTCTCCCACAACATCTTCTGTGAAAATACCACTATGCATAGGACTATTCGGTTCCAGTTTAAAAGTGGCCTCTGTACTACTGGGGCTAATAAGACTTATGTGACCAACTTCTGGAAGAGTTTCATGTAATATGCCAAAATCACTATCTTTAAAACTGGAACTAATTCCACTTGATACCTGAAAACAGTTCCATAACATACTGTTATACATGGAAAAGTCTTCATAAGAAGCTTTTGATTGGTCTGATATTTTAACATTATCTTCTTCACTGCTACTTAACACATTTCTTCTATTGCCTACAGCAGGGGAAAATGTGTCTATTTGGCTAGTTTCTAAAAGTTTGTTCTGTAAGTTGTACTGTCCAAATCTTGCATACAAATTATGTCCTTATTTAACAAATCTGATGGATTTTGTGTTGTTGGTTCACCTATACAAGTGGTCACCACGGGTTTCTGAGGCACACACTCGAGGCAATCTGAAACAACTTTCTCTTCAGGCAGATGAGAATGACTAGAATCGGACACAGTGGTTGCTGACAAGAAACTGGCCATGCTAAATTCTTTTTGATTATGCACCACGGGTAAGGATTCTGGCAATTCTTCTCTATGTTCAGTATCCACTTGAATTAGTTCTGTATTTCTGTCATCTTCTATATCAACAGCTTTTCTCCATGAGCTCCGAATTTCACTTACTAATTAAATGAAGAGGGAAATAACACAAGTTGCTAATAAATTCCCAAACAGAACATGCAATTAAACATTTCATTTCTAATGCTCAAGATAAAGGTGCTGACTCAGTATTATGTTGAGTCAGCTATGTTGAGTTAGCTGAATGACAAGGCTCCACAATATACCAAAGCCCAACATCAAAGAAACTCATCTCCAAATGATCACACAACAAACAAAAGCTGTTCCTGAAATATGCATATACTTTCACACGGCACATACAAATTACATGTGTTTAAAAGATATTTTCTTGTCCATCTAGGCCTGGGTTTAGCAAACTTTTTCTATAAAGGGCCAAATAGTAATACATCGAGTTTTGCACACCATCTTGTCTGTGGCAACTGTTCAGTTCTGTCTGTTGTGTGTACGAAAGCAGCCATAAAAGATATGCTGACAAATAAACAAAGAAAGAAAGAAAGTGAAGTCGCTCAGTCATGTCTGACTCTTTGCAACCCCATGGACTGTAGCCCACCAGGCTCCTCTGTCCATGGGATTCTCCAAGCAAGAATACTGGAGTGGGTTGCCATTTCCTTCTCCAGGGGATCTTCCCAACCCAGGGATCAAACCCAGGTCTCCTGCATTGCAAGCAGACGCTTTAACCTCTGAGCCACCAGGGAAGCTCAACAAATGAACAAGGTTGTGTTTAAACAACTTTATTTATAAAAACATACAGTGGGCCAATGTGGTTTGCAAGATGTAGTTTGCCAAACACCAATCTATACAGTGGCTAGGTTCAACCTGAACTGAATCCATTTAACTTTCAATATGTCATTTCTGGTAGTATAATGGAAATTATACTTACTCATCCAGGATGATGTGCCTACATGAGGACAAGAATATCAGAACTTTGCCTACATGATACAGGATGTAAGAAGAAACTACTGGAGAGTCTGACTAGCTTGGGAGCAATAGATGAGATCTCTGCACACACAGTTTTTGGCTGATGCTGCTGGTTGTTGACTAGAAGAATATAGCCTCCATACTCAAAAGTGGGCTTCCCAGGTGGCTCAGTGGTAAAGAATCTGCCTGCCAATGCAGGAGACATGGGTTTGATCCCGGGTTAAGGAGATCCCCTGCAGAAGGAAATGGCAACCTACTACAGTATTCTTGCCTGGGAGATCCCATGGACAGAGGAGCCTAGCAGGCAACAGTCCACAGGGTCACACAAAAGAGTCAGACACCACTTAGCAACTAAACAACAACTCTATAAATGTTGATCACAAATCACATGTGGAGGCAGAGGATTTTTTTTTAAGTAATCAACTAAAATATTTTCCAGGAAAAAGCCAAGTAAAACAACAAAAACAAAACTGTATAGTTATCAGGGCAAGATGATACTGCTGAAGGATTGCCATATAAGTGGCAGTGCTCACAGTATTTCAATAGAAGTCCCCCACATCAAAATAATAGAGCCAATGCCACTAAACTGAAAGATACAGAAAACAGTTCTAAAGTAAATTTCAGAAGATCTGTCAGACCATGGTTCTAACAGTAGTATGTCTAAGAAAGAAAAGTGACCAAAAGCATTATTAGCTTACTCAAGTTTTCTGGAGTTCGAGGAATCTGACTCCTTGTTAAGAACGGGTTAGAAATTAGAGAGTCAATTAGTTCTTCTAATTTTACTTCTTTTCCTTCAGAGAGCTGTGGTGAATTAGATAAAACTGCCCTTGAACCTAAAACAGAAAAGAAAAAGTAAATCAAAAATATAAAGCCCACTGGTAGACTACAACAAAAGCCATAATGACAGCAACATGCACAAAAATAAGCTCAACAATGTAGCTCCCAGACACTTCATACAGACTATACAGGCACAATCCTATAAGGTGAAATCAAACCCCAAACCCATTTCCTCCCTTCTTATCTTAAATGAATATCCTGTTACATAGAGAAAAAGATAAATCTTTATACCTGGAGAGATTTAGACATAGATAATTCTGACTGCAGTGATCTGAGCTATCTGCCACACTTATGAGCTTCACAATTCCATATCTGCTAAAATGACCAGTTCTAAAGCATACATGGTTCTTCTTAAAGTCCACTGAACAGTAGCACCTCTATTAATAGAGTACGTTATGGTGACAACATACTTCTTTCTCAGTAACCTCACCATCAGACATAAATTAGTGAACAAAACATAGGAATATATTTTTAAAATAGAGAAAAGTGTACAATATGAAAATAGCACTCTATACTAAATTTTAATAAAATCAGAAAACAAAAATAAGCAAATTAAAATCTCTGTGCCCTGAGATTCCTAAAAAAGAAACTGCCTACAACCATAATCAAACTGACTCCAGTTCACCCTCCTCCATGAAAAGAGATGGCTTCTTAGAATTCTAACACTAAATATTCCTTGTCATAAACACCACGATTGTTGTTTAGTCACTAAGTTGTGTCTGATTCATTTGCAACCCCAGACTGTATGCCACCCCACCAGTCTCCTCTATCTGTGGGATTTCCTAAGCAAGACTACTGGAGTGGGTTGTCATTTTCTTCTTCAGAGGATCTTCCCAATCCACAGATTGAACCCAAGTCTCCTGCATCAGCAGGCAGATTCTTTACCACTGAGACACCAGGGAAGCCCTGTCATAAACATTGTTAGAATTAATTTCACTTTTCAGAGCTTTATGAGATGTTAGGACTCTCCTCTTCCATCCCTTCTCATACCACTGCTACTATCAATTCTTCTAGCAAAAAACGTGCCTTTCCTCCCATATCAGGAAAGAAAAAAAGAATGACTAACCATCTTTTCTTTAGTACAGAGTCAATCAGCTAATACAGAGAAATAACAAAATTTCAGAGATTTAAAAATACTTAAGAGACCATGAAACAATGAATGAATCAATATGCACTAAACCAAAATTTTCTTTCAGTTGCTCAGGAATGTAAAACAGCTGATATACTGTCTCGCTATTTATCCAAATTCAAACAATAGGAAATATGTAATAAAAATAACATTAGAGAACAACCTAGCCATTTAATTTACGTAAAGTGTGTTCTAATACTCAGCATTAGTAGTATTATATGGTCACTTACCAGTGAAAAGTATAAAAGTATTAAGGAACAGAGCTGGTTAAGAAAACCAAGATCATAAACAATCATGTATTTATTCACTTCTGAAATATTTAAAAAGCAGGATAAAACTTTTGCTTAGTGATAATATATATCGTATAGCCTTTGTTCTAAAATTCAAAAACAGAGGAAGCTCAGCTAAGAAATAGATAACAGTATTTTAATAAAGTATCATCATTGGGTGTTATCTATCCAACAATTTATATAATGATTAATTCAAAACATATTATACATGTATTATTTTTATACTCTTGGATAGTTATAGAATGAGACATGGGTTCTAAACCATGGATGTAATCTTAACTAAGTAAGTTTACTTCATTATATCTTTCCAACTTTAGGGGAGGACAAACTTTGCTATTTTTATTACCTGTGACCTCCTTTCCTAAAATACCCCCAGTTAATCAATAACTAACTATACTTCACTTTTCACCCCAATACCATCGAGAAAATAACATATTTCAGTATATTTATTACAATCTTTTTCTAACCTCTTCTACCAGATGATCTTGCTCTTTCTGGAATGGATTGCTGTTTTGAGCTGGCAGAGACGCACCACATGCACTACTATCTATATTCTTTGCTATATTTGATGAAGAGTCTTCCACTTTAAATTCTGGTGTTTTCTTAGGTACTGTTTCATTTTCTCTCTAAGAGTTATCAGCTTCGTGTCCTGAAAAAGATAGATGTGTAATGTTAAAAACTTAATAATGGTACCTGATCTTTATTAGAGGTTCTAGAGTTATCATGAACCTATAAAAAGTTGTTAACATTACTATAAAAACTATGTTCACTGATGCAATTTTAAAATTCCAATATTCCCATTTAGAAGTATTAAAAAACATATAAATAAGAATGGAAACAAACAGGGAAGTATGAAAACAGAAATTTAATCTGAGATATCAACAAAAGTAAAGAATATTTTATCATAAATAATTATGGTCAGAATTAATTTTAAATTGTTTTAAAACTTACCTTTTCAAGTAATGTAACAATGTCTCCACCTAATGGTGGAACCGGCTGTAACAGGAAAGAAGCAGAGCTAAAAGGAAAAATATTATTAAATCCAAGTTATGAATAAGAAACAATTCCATTTGCTTGATATATCTGAATATTCTAAAGAAACTGTCTGCCCCGTATCTGTCCGTTACGATTTCTCTCAATTCGTCCCGGTCATCAAAAGGCAGTGTATTATTCTAGGGAGGTATAGTGACAATTAGAGCTGTACTTCAGCCCAATTTGTGTATCAGCCTCCCAAATTTGAACATTTTCCTTACCCATTATGTATTTTAAGTCAACAGCATTTTTTACACAGGTTAGATGACTTGATGAACACTCAGAAACTTGAGTACAGGGTAAAAACAAATTCAGTTAACTAGAATCACATTATTGCCAGAAGATCCCGTGGAGAAGGAAATGGCAACCCACTCCAGTACTGTTGCCTGGAAAATTCCATGGACTGAGCAGCCTGATAGGCTACAGTGCATGGGGTCACAAAGAGTCTGACAAGCGACTTTACTTTCACTTTCTTTCAGGCTTCAGATAACAGAAGCATTGTAGCAGAAACTGTAAGCTTCTCTGGATATTTCAGGTCCAAAAGCAATTTCTCTTATGCTGAATTTTCTATGGCAAATATATAATAATAAAATCATAAAACCTTAATTGTGACATTCTACACTTATGCGCATGCTAAGTTGCTTCAACTGGATCCAACTCTTTGTGACCCGGTGGACTGTAGCCTGCCAGGCTCCTCTGTCCAAGGGATTCTCCAGGCAAGAATACTGGAGTGGGTTGCCAAACCCTCCTTCAGGGGATCTTACAACCCAGGGATTGAACCAGTATCTCTTATGTCTCCTGCATTGGCAAGTGAGTTCTTTACCACTGAGCCACTTAGGAAGTCCTATTCTACACGTTTTGGCTTATCTCGGGTCAGATTTGGAGAAGGAAATGGCAACCCCCTCCTGTATTCTTGCCTGGAGAATCCCATGGACAGAGGAACCTAACAGGTCATGGCCCATAGGATTACAGAGAGTCCGACACAAGTGAAGCAACTAAGCGTGCAAGCACACATTCGACACATAGTATTCCTTAATCTCTTAGATTCTCTTGCCCCTTTTGGTAAACATGAAAACCTTATGCATCTTTTTACTATAATTACAAAAGAGGGTATTAAGTATTTTTTAAGCCTTCAAAGTAATGATAACTTTAATCATTTATCTTCATCTTGTAAGTACTTTCAAATGCAATCATGGATTGGGTCTGCTCACTGACCAAAAGCTTTACAGGTAAAGTGAAAGGTAGGATTACCACTTTCAACATCAAGCATGCCAATTTTTTCCTTTCTGTTCACAGAAAAGTACAAAACTAACAGCTTTGCAAATATTTTACATAATAGCAAATATTCCTTTCAAATTTTTTCAAATGTGCCCTTCTTGAACTCTACCTTCCAAACATAATTCAAAAATCACTCAAAATTGCTCAAGCCTCAACTTTGTCTTGACAGGATATGATCTAGATATCTAGAGCAAAAGATGAGTAATTACTATCTAGTGTGACTTCATCCAAATTCTTCACCAAACTTGACAAGAAAATGATCAGAAAGCCCTTTAAAGCAGGGCCAGCAAGTTATGGACAAACACCACTAAGATGCCACCAAAAGACTGGTGAGCTCCTTGAGGACAAAGACATGCCTTACCAAAGGCTACTCCCAAGTTCTAACAGTGCCTGGCATTTGGTAGTACCACACATATTTGTAACTGATTAATGGATAGATCAATCAATGAATAAATGCCACTTGAAGATGAGGTTCTATAGATGCCATCAAATTTTTCTAGTTGAATCATTCTTGCCGAGTCTCATACGAGAGAAAAATGAAACCACATTCTATACCTCTTCTCTCTCATTTCTCAAGTGGCAACATGCTGTTAGTCTTGCTAATATTCAATTCAACTTTAAATTGAATTGAGCCCTGGCTCAGTCCTTATTCTCTACCCACTTGCCATGCCAAAACTGAGGCCCAAGAAATCCAGATAAAATGGGTACTGATCCCATAGTGTAAATTTACCCTAAAAGCACTTCCAAAAGAAAAAATACATGCTTTTTATAGTAAAATTTTAAGGAAAACCTAAAGTCTAAATATAAATGAAATATTACAAAGCATTTTAAGTGGTTATATAATGTTAAACACATACACAAACTTTAAAAAATGCATTTATGCTATGATAATGTGCATAATGATAATTTGAGAAAATTTTGTATTTTAGAATACAAGACTATATTCATGCTTTGATTAGAACTAAAATTATAAGTAAAGTCTAAAAAGAACTTGGGAAAGAATCTGAAAAGTGATTTGTTAGAAATTTTAGCCAGTTTTTAAAATTTTTCATTTGTTGTTATTATTACAATATGTCTACAATTAACAGAGAAATAATTAAAGAAGAAGGAAATAATAAAATGAGATTAGAATTCAATTTCTAAGTCTAAGGACGTTTATTCGGAATGCATGCAATATCACACTGCCCTATCTTTGAAATGCAATAAAGCAGAAACTCTTATAGAGTTTAAAGGTCTAGAAGAACTGCATCACCACCGCTAGAAATATCATGGAAACCTCCTTTCCAAAAACCATTACAAAGAAAGGTACTACCCACAGTGTGCAGCAAAGGCATCACCAATTATTGAATTCTGATTGTAGGTATAGTGAAGCCTCATCACTCTGATCAAAACCAAGCCAGGAGATTTATGGAGAAGATTCCTTATATTTTAGTACTTGTGAAAAGTCAAACAACACACTTACTCTAAAAACTACATTCATTTCATGCTTTTTAACTGAATAGCTTAACCATTTTCACATATGAATTTCCCAATTAACTACAATGACACTGATGTAAGATGATGCCTCTATAAATATTTAGTGTAATAGCTGTACTATATGCCAAGAAGGGGAATTTCTTTAAGTGCAATCTACCCACATTACACATGAAACATTTTATTACAAAATACCTTTTTTAATAAACAATTCTGAGAAGAAATTTTACTTCTACATCTCAATAATTCAACTCTTCACCTCTCTTCTATTTTTTTATTAAGCAGTAATAAACTTTCATTTCCTATTAAGCATTTATCCTTCATCACCAAAAGCCTTCCTCTACCTTCTTTTAATATCCCAACATATAAGTAAAATTAAGTATCCCAAGACAGTTAAAAGCTCCAGGAGCTTGAAAGAGGATAAAGGAAGAACTGAATATTATTTAAAACAACTTTTTCCTATTTTAAGAGAATTCTATTTGAAATAAATTTTTAAGGGCTAAGTGTCTGGCTCCTGTAGAATTCTGATAGCACATCTTAGTACAAAATTCTACCTCAAGAAAGAACCTTAAGGTTCATGTTGTTCAAAAATAAAATCAGATTTGTGAATTATTCTACTAACTCCATTAATCTTCAGTCCAGCAAGAGATGTTAATCAAAATTAAATTGTTCTCTCAAGAAAAGACATGAAAAAATAACTGAAACTGGGAGCACCAACTATTTCCCTCTAAGAGGCATGCTTTAAGAACAACTGTGATAAGAGGGTAAAATTAGCAAGCCCAATAACTTCAGTTTCTTCAATACCAGGTATTCACTGAATATTTCATTATATTTCTTTTAGGTACTTAGAAAATCAACATCACATCCATAGCTAAAAACAAAAATAAAATTCTTTCACAAGTAGTCCCGATCTTCTATGAACAAAAATTACTGCAGAGGAAACTGCCAATAGCATAATTTCACATTTAAGTTTTGACTCTGGTTATGGTGTTTTTTGAACTGTGGTGTTGGAGAAGACTCTTGAGAGTCTCTTGGCCTGCAAGGAGATCAAATCAGTCAATCCTAAAGGAAATCAGTCCTGAATATTCACTGGAAGGACTGATACTGAAGCTGAAACTCCAGTACTTTGGCCACCTGATGCGAAGAACTGAAAAGACCCTGATGCTGGGAAAAATTGAAGGCAGAAGGGGAAGGGGACAACAGAGGATGAGATGGCTGGATGGCATCACTGACTCGATGGACACAAGTTTGAGCAAGTTCCGAGAGTTGGTGATGGACAGGGAAACCTGGCGTGCTGCAGTCCATGGGGTCACAAAGAGTCAGACACAACTGCACGACTGAACTGAACTGATAGTGTTTTAATTTATTATAACTTACTAAGAGCATACAAAACGCAGGAGGCCTGAAGTCACTTAAAATTTAGAATCTTATTTTTAGAATTATTCTAAGTATTTTGTTTCCATACCTGTGCCTCATTAAAATGAGGAAAGTGACTAAAAGACATCTATTTAAATCGAATGATAATCAAAAAAACAATAAAAAAGGAATCTGTCTAGCATGTCTGTGTTTGACTGCTAGTTAATGTTTATTAAAAGAGAAACATATACACATTTAGAAATTTTTGCTTTTATAATCTGACGTCAGTTTATTTAAGGGCAAAATAGAATAGTACAGAAAAAAGGCAATAAATAAAATAAGACTACTACTATAATAAACTAACTAGGTTCAGCTTAATCATGCTAAACTTGGGGATTCGATTGAATCAGAAATCTCCCCCCCCCGACAAAATTTTTAAGCATAGAACTCTTTCTATCAAATGGCATATAAAACCCAATATACAATACAGATAAAAGTAAGGTGCTCAGGTTGAAGTGGCAAAGGATGGAACAGCCACAGACTAAGTCTGACTCATCCACAGCATCAGAGGGAGCTGCAGAACACAGACGAAAACCACCATCTAGGTAATTTTAGAAGTCCCTAAACACTTGGATTTAGTCAACAGTCAACAAGTGACTTCAAAGTTCACAGACACAAAAATGCAAAACTTGTATTAGATAATTTTCATATATATCTTTCTCTTCAAAAATTAGGTACTCCCCGTGAGTTTTGACATTTAGATAAGAATAGAAGAGGAAAAAACACCCATGCATCAGAAATGTTGAATCTGTCAAGAAAAGGGGGATCCACAGTGGGAAAACACCATCTGATTAAGAGAAGAAAGTTATAAGCTATCCCATACTAGAGAAGGTGGAAAACTGGCTGAAGATGGAACTAAAATTAATGGAGGAAAAATAATCACTACGAAAATCAAATCTGTTTTACCTGCTGGCTGGATCAGATTTAGTTTCCAGTGTATCACTTGCTCTTCTGCAATTATTTTCCTGGATATGCTGCTTAGGTGTAACTAAAGGAATAGAAAAATTAATTACTCTTTTTTATGTTTGTACTTTCTAATGTTTAGAGCTCTCTTGAAGTTCTAAACAAAAGAAAATAAAGAAATAATTTAAATGCTAATAGGAAAAGATAATTATTCAATTATTAACTATAAAGTAATACACATGACAGTGATGGAGAATATGTACAATAGGCTCTTCTAAAAAGATAGCTCACACAAAGTTTTCCCAAAAGGGACAATCCACAATTCTCTAGTATTATATTTAGCCATGTTTTGTGTTTAAGTACACAGACAATGCACTTACCAAATAAACCAGCCAAAAAGTTATGGTACTTAGCATAGTTTAACCCAGCATCTACAACATCAACTGCTATGTATTTATTCTTCAACATACCATTCAATAACTATGTCACTGCAGTACTAACAACGGGGAAAAAAAATTTAAATGGAGATCTACCTTCAAGAAATCAGTATAGGAGACACTATTGATAAGAAAAGCATTATGACATATTGTTATAGAATTGTAATACAAATGCACACAGAATGCAAGAAGGCAGAAAGGCACCTGGTCCGAGTGGGGAACATGAAGAAGCCATGAAAGTACTAGGAGAATAAGGTGCACATTTGGTGTGCGAGGGCATAGCATATAGCTAGTGGAGAAGCATGACAGGAAATAAAATGGAAGGAAGTCATGGCTGTATTTGAAAGGATTAGATATTCCAGGAGCTCCTCTTCTTTCAACATGTGTGATTCTGAAAGATTATTTATACATGTCCAGGGTGTTACTATATAAGAAACCAACGTGTATTGTAAAGTTTTCTTTTACTTCATCACAATGCCACCTTTTAACATTTTCAATATCCTAAGCTCTTGAACCTACTAATGATGATGTAGTTTCTGTTATTTATAAAATATTCCAGGGCTTCCCTGGTGGTTCAGAGGTTAAGAATCTGCCTTCCAATGCAGGGGACATTGGTTTGATCCCTGGTCCAGGAAGATCCCACATATCGTGAGGTAACTAAGCCTGTGTGCCACAACTACTGAGCCCACTCTCTAGAGCCCATGAGCCACAACTGCTGAGACAGTGTGCTGCAGCCACTGAAACCCACGTGCCCTATGGCCTGTGCTGTGCAACAAAGAGTAGCCCCTGTTCACTCCAGTTGGAGAAAGTCACCACAGCAACAAAGACCAAATGCAGCCATAAATAAAGAAATAGATAGAAAACTCTTTTAAAAAATAAATAAATGGAAGTCTTAAAAGCAACCAGAGATCAAAAATTACCTACAAATGAACGACATTAGACTGACAGCAAATGTTTCAAAAAGAAGGCAGAAAGTAATGACGGCATCTTATCAAAGTCTCAAGGAAAAATTACTTGATCTTGAATCTTATAACCAATCTATCATTCATTAGTAAAGAAGACATTTCTCCAAAGAAGACATACAGTCAACAGACACACGAAAAGATGCTCAACATTGCTAATTATTAGAGAAATGCAAATCAACACCACAATATCAACCTCACACTGGTTAGAATGGCTACCATAAAAAAATCTACAAATAATAAATGCTGGAGAGGATGTGGACACAAGGGACCCTCCTACACAGGGGAATGTAAACTGGTGTAGCAACTATAGAAAACATATGGAGATGCCTTACAAACCTGAAAGCAAAACTACCATTTGATCCAGCAACTCCACTCCTGGATATATATGCAGAAAAAACAAAAACTCTAATTTGAAAAAATATATGCACCTCAATGTTCATAGCAGCACTATTTATAATAGTTAAGACATGGAAGCAAACCAAGTGTCCATCAATAGATTACTGGCTTAAGAAGAAGTGGTATAAATGTGCATATATATGTATATATGTGGGTGTGTGTGTGTGTATATCTATGTGTGTATATATTTATACACACACACACATATATATAATGGATATTTTGGGCTTCCCCAGTGGCTCAGCAGTAAAGAATCTGCCTGCAATGCAAGAGCTACAGGAAACTGAGGTTCATACTCTGGGTGGGGAAGATCCCCTGGAGGAGGGCGTGGCAACCCACTCCAGTATTCTTGCCTGGAGAATCCCATGGACAGAGGAGCCTGGCAGGCTACAGTCCATAGCATCGCAAAGAGTCGGGCACAACTGAAGCAACAAAGCACACACGCAGACATAATGGATATTTATATGAATATTTCTCAGCCATAGAAGAGTAAAACATTGCCATTTCCACAACATGGATGGACCTAAAGAATATTAGGTTTAGTGAAACTAGTCAGAGAAAGACAAATACTATATAGTTCACTTATATGTGATTTCTAAAAGTAATGGAAATTCTGTCTAACTCAATGAAACTATGAGCCATGCCGTGTGGGGCCACCCAAGACAGATGGCTCATGGTGGAGAGTTCTGACAAAACGTGATCCACTGGAGAAGAGAATGCAAATCACTTCAGTATTCTTGCCTTGAGAACCCCATGAATAATATGAAAAGGCAAAAAGATACGACACTGAAAGATGAACTCTCCAGGTCAGTAGGCGCCCATAGAAGAGTGGAGAATAACACCAGAAAGAATGAAGAGACAGGTAAGAATCCCTTAGAAGAAATGGAGTAGCCACATAGTCAATAAAAGTGTCCAAAATACAGTCCTTGGGTGCACTCTCAAAAACCACAGAATGATTTCTGTTCATTTCCAAGGCAAACCATTCAATGTCACATTAATCCAAGTCTATGCCCCAACCAGAAATGCTGAAGAAGCTGAAATTGAACAGTTCTATGAAGACCTACAAGACCTTCTAGAACTAACACCCAAAACAGATGTCCTTTTCATTATAGGGACTGGAATGCAAAAGTAGTAATTCAAGAGATACCTGGAATAACAGGCAAATTCGGCCTTAGAGTACAAAATGAAGCAGGGCAAAGGCTAACAGAGATTTGCCAAGAGAACGCACTAGTCACAGCAAACACCCTCTTCCAACAACACAAGAGACAACTCTACACATGGACATCACCAGATGGTCAACACCGAAATCAGATTCATTATATTCTTTGCAGCCGAAGATGGAGAACTCTATACAGTCAGCAAAAACAAGACTGGGAGCTGACTGTGGCTCATATCATGAGCTCCTTATTGCCAAATTCAGACTGAAATTGAACAAAGTAGGGAAAGCCACTAGACCATTCAGGTATGACCTAAATCAAATCCCTTACGATTATACAGTGAAAATGACAAATAGATTCAAGGGATTAGATCTGATAGAGTATCTGAAGAACTAAGGATAGAGGTTTGTGACATTGTACAGGAGGCAGTCATCAAGATCATTCCCAAGAAAAAGAAATGCAAAAAGGGAAAATGGTTATCTGAGGAGGCCTTACAAATAGCTGAGAAAAGAAGAGAAGCTAAAGGCAAAGGAGAAAAATAAAGATATACCCATCTGAATGCAGAGTTCCAAAGAATAGCAAGGAGAGATAAGAAAGTCTTCCTCAGCAATCAATGCAAAGAAATAGGGGAAAACAATAGAATGGGAAAGACTAGACATTTCGTCAAGAAAATTAGAGATACCAAGGGAACATTTCATGCAAAGATGGGCTCAATAAAGGACAGAAATGGTACGGACCTAACAGAAGCAGAAGATATTAGAGATGCCAAGAATACACAGAAGAACTGTATAAAAAAGATCTTCATGACCCAGATAATCACGATGGTGTGATCACTCACCTAGAGCCAGACATCCTGGAATGTGAAGTCAAGTGGGCCTTAGGAAGCATCACTACACACAAAGCTAGTGGAGGTGATGGAATTCCAGTTGAGCTATTTCAAATCCTGAAAGATGATGCTGTGAAA
Organism: Aepyceros melampus; assembly: GCA_006408695.1. Classification (NCBI taxonomy): domain Eukaryota; kingdom Metazoa; phylum Chordata; class Mammalia; order Artiodactyla; family Bovidae; genus Aepyceros; species Aepyceros melampus. The sequence goes on along the minus strand of SJXQ01011115.1, from coordinate 139,998 downwards.
GTGCTGCACTCAATATGCCAACAAAGTTGGTAAACTCAGCAGTGGCCACAGGACTGGAAAGGGTCAGTTTTCATTCCAATCTCAAAGAAAAGCAATGCCAAAGAATGCTCAAACTACCACATAATTGCTTTCATCTCACACACTAGCAAAGTAAGGCTCAAAATTCTCCAAGCCAAGCCTCAACAGTGTGTGAACCGTGAACTTCCAGATGTTCAAGCTGGACTTAGAAAAGGCAGAGGAACCAGAAATCAAATTGCCAACATCCGCTGGATCATCGAAAAAGCAAGAGAGTTCCAGAAAAACATCTATTTCTGCTTTATTGACTATGCCAAAGCCTTTGACTGTGTGGATCACAACAAACTGTAGAAAATTCTTAAAGAGATGGGAATACCAAACCACCTGACCTGCCTCCTGAGAAATCTGTATGCAGGTTAAGATGCAACAGTTAGAACAGGACATGAAACAACAGACTGGTTCAAAATTGGGAAAGAAGTACGTCAAGGCTGTATATTTTCACTCTGCTTATTTAACTTCTATGCAGAGTACATCATGTGAAATGTTGGTGTGGATGAAACATATGCTGGAATCAAGATTGCTGGGAAAAATATCAATAACCTCAGATAGGCAGATGACACCACCCTACGGCAGAAAGCGAAAAACTAAAGAGCCTCTTGATGAAACTGAAAGAGGAGAGTGAAAAAGCTGGCTTAAAATTCAATATTCAAAAAACAAAGATCATGGCATCTAGTCCCATCACTGCATGGCAAATAGGTAGGGAAACAATGGAAACAGCGACAGACTTTATTTCTTGGGTACATGACAGACTTTATTTTCTTGGGTCCCAAAATCTCTGCAGATTATAACTATAGCTATGAAATTAAAAAACGCTTGCTCCTTGTAAGAAAAGCTACGACCTTGCTAGATAGAATATTAAAATGCAGAGACATTACTTTGCCAAAAATGGTCTGTCCAGTCAAAGCTATGGTTTTTCCAGTAGTCAAGTATGGATGTGAGAGCTGGACCATAAAGAAAGCTAAGTGCTGAAGAATTGATTATTTTGAACTGTGGTGCTGGAGAAGACTCTTGAGCATCCCTTGGACTGCAAGGAGATTAAACCATCAATTCTAAAGGAAATGTGTCCTGAATATTTATTGGAAGGACTGATGCTGAAGCTGAAGCTCCAGTACTTTGGCCACCTGATGCAAAGACCTGACTCACTGGCAAAGACCCTGATGCTGGGAAAGATTGAAGGCAAGAGGAGAAGGGGACAACAGGATGAGATGGTTGGATGGCATCACAGACTCAATGGACATGAGTCTGAGCAAGCTCCGGGAGCTGGTGATGGACAGGGAAGCCTGGCATGCTGTAGTTCATTGGGTCGCAAAAAGTTGGACACTACTGTACAACTTTCACTCAAACTAAGTATGCCAAGAGTAAAAAGGCCCTTTCCAAGCTGAAGTGACAATATAATGCCAACCAAATATGTCAAGATCTATCAAAGTAATTCTGTCATCATAAATAATGCTCTGAATCTGAAAGTCTTCATTCATCAAACTATGCAGTCTTTTCTGTCTGCACTTCTGCTGGCTACTATCCTTACCTGTGCTCTCTGGTCTATGATGTTTCCCAATTATTGTCCTCCCCACACACACCTGACTCTCAAACAAATCACCTATGCTAGTTGTGGTTATCCTTTTCTTCCTAAGTCCTGCGCTGACTGCTGCCATGATCAAATACCTGCCTGAACTCCACTGTGACCTACTCCTCACTGGCTACATATTTCAACATTTTTAATTCACTTATTCCTCTACCTGTCTACCTTACATTTACTGAACCCAGAACAATTTCTTGTACACAAGCAGCAGACAACTGGGGAGACTAAGTATGAAATGGCTATTAGATATTGCAGAGAAATTAACTTTGAGGTGTGAGAATGGTATGATATTTGAGGAAACTGGATGAGATCTTATAGAACTATTATTAATTTTAAGTATAAAATTAATGGCAATTAAACAGGAAAAAGTCCTTATTTTCATGGGAGTGCATGCTGAAACACTTAAGAGTAAAGCGTTAACATTTCAAATGGTTTAGCAAAGAAAAATACACATTTAAAGCAAAAATCTCAACTGCAGAAACAGGCAATGGTTAGGTATTCTTCTTTCATGTTAAAAAAATGTGGGCTTCTACACAAAAACTTATAAATGAATATTAACAGCAGCATTACTCATAGTAGCCAAACGGTGGAAACAATACAAAGACTGTGTAAAGTAAAACACTGTGCAAGTAAAGAAAGGAGACACAATAAGCTTATTATATGATGTTCTTCACATGAAATATACAGAATAGGCAAATTCACTGAGACTGGAAGTATGTTAGTCATTGTCAGGGTCTGGGAGAGGGGGAAATGAGGAGTGATTGCACAATAGGTACCAAGTTTTCTTTTGAGGTAATAAAAATCCAGAGAATTAGCTAGTGGTGATGGTTGCACACTTTTGCAAATTTACTAAATGCCACTGAGTTGGACACTTTGCCATGACCAAAATGCTATATGCATTTCACCAGAAAATATAACTGGGAAAAAAAACATGAAAGAATACGTAAGAACTATTATTATAGGGAGAAATATTAATGAGAGGCAAATTTAAAAGAGGAAAAAAGTAAAAAACCAACCTGGAAGTGAAGCAGGATACTGTAGAAGAATGCTCCTCGCATATGCTTCTTCTGAGGCAGGATCAAACGAAAGTGGAGACATAGGCGGTAAAAGATCCACAGCCTCAAAACAAAGAATTTGTTATTTTGAAATATACACACTTTACTCAGTACCATAATAACAATACTAAATTAACCTATGAAAGGATGATTCTTTTTCCCATAGTAAAGATAGAATTGCCAAACAAATTATATAACTGTTTTAAACTAAAGAATACAATATTAGGAGTAAGAAGACTACTTTGTCCTCCAACTATGCCGCAAATGTAACAGAACCTAACATAAAGAGAAATGTCTCATTTCTTTTTAACACAATCCATTGAATCTAAAAATAACTAAAAATATTAACCATATCATAACAACAACTTGATGAACATTCTAATGTGTATTAAGAAAAATCACAGAAACCAAAATATTTGAAATGTAGGCTCAGATGAAAAGATGACAAGCATATACACATACAGCATTTCTAAGTCACTTGTTACATGATGAATCAAGAGATTACAAGAGATTAAACTATTCTCCAAAAGGCAGGTCAATATTACTTACTGGAGTAGAACTCTTAATTATACTGAAAGGAGACAAGCCAAGACACTCTTTCCACTTTTTATGCCATTCTTCTTGTTTTTCAACAATAGAATGTCTTATAGTTTTGAGAGCTTCTGTTATTTTATACCTATGATGGAATAAAAAATAACTTCATTCAAAATATGAATATATAAGAAGGACTAAGAAAAAGTACTGAAATAAGAATTTGTGGTGTATCTGGGAAACCTCTATAACTTCTCAGCTTTGCTGTGAACCTTACACTCTTCTTTAAAAACCTCAATTTAAAAAATTTAACAGCCAATTTTAAAAATCAAAACAAATGAACAAAAATAAAAAAGAATACATGGGGCATTCCAAGTGACACAGTGATAAAGAATCCACCTGATAATCTAAGAGGCACAAGAGACGCAGGTTTGATCCCTGGGTCAAGATGATCCCGGGAAGTAAGAAATGGCAACCTGTTCCACTAATCTTGTCTGGGAAATCCCAAGGACAGAGGAGCCTAGCGGGCTACAGTCCATGGGATGGCAAAAGAATTGGACACAACTTAGTGACTAAATACCACACCACCACCACAAAAGAAAGCTAGAGAAAAGCTTAAATTATTTCATTAAGAATTATCACTAGGGCAAGTATTATACACCAGACAAAAGAAAACTACATTAACTTTCCTTTCTACTTCATGTGTCTCTCTAGGAGTTGATGACATATGGTTTTTGAGTACCAGTAAAATTTTCACATTTGTTTGCCAAAGCTACAGAGGTGTTAACTAGAGTTGTGCTGAGAAATTATCAAAACCACCCTACTCTTCCCCAAATGAAATAACAGAAGATCTTTATAGTGTACCTCATATGCTTCAGATCTGACAGTCTTTCTCTCTGAAATCTGGTCTCTTTTTCAAGGAAGTGAAGGTCTATTGTCAGTCTTGCTTGGTCAGTCTGACAACATTCATATTTCATTACTTTTAAGACTTCATTTAATAACCAAAAAACTGTTAAGATGTTCAGTTTTCCAGCCTCATAAATATTTCCTATGTGCAACTAAGGATTCAGAAAGGAAAAAAAGTAGTGAAGTATATATTCTTAAGATAATAAAATGCTATAAGAACATATTTATGTCTCTCACTAATATATAAAAAGGCTACAAGAGTGGCGAAAAAAAGCTACACAAAAATAAAATTATGTAAATAATTCTGATCCAAAGAAAACTACTGTGGAAGAATTAACACACCATGCTACATTTTTGTATCATGTAAAAAAAGTTGAAAACGAGAATAAAAGAAATGCAAAGAAATGGAAAGCAAAAAAAAGATTGAGGAAAAAGATCAGGCTTAGATAAAGATCATGAATTCATGTTTTAACAAAAGCTGCAAATTGAAGGGCCCCTAAAGACTGATTCTAAACTTAGACATTTTTATTTGGCCGGTACAGTTCCAAAGTTTTAAAATCATGTGAATTAGTTACCAATATTTTTTAAAAAGATTTCATCATTTCCTGGTGCTTCCCTGGTGGCTCAGTGGTTAAGAATCCGCTTGCCAATGCAAGAGACACGGGTTTGATCCCTGGGTTGGGAAGATTCCCTGGAGAAGGAAATGACAACCCACTCTGGTATAATTGCCTGGAGAACCCCATGGACAGAGTTGCCTGGGGGCTACAGTCCATGGGGTTGAAAAAGAGCCAGACATGACTTAGCAACTATACAACAACATTTTTTACTTTATCCCTATTGTTACACACAATTAGTATACTTAATTTATATAATATGACCTGCCTAGCTCCTATAGGAATCTGTGTTTACAGATCCTAATTTTTTATATACTCTGAATTTGAAGTGCCTGACATGTTACCCATTAAAGTTCTTCAGGGTCACAATATTTTATCTTTATATCCCCTTGTTGTTGTTGTTTAATTGCTAAATTATGCCTGACTCTTTGCAACCCCATGGACTGTAGCCTGCCAGGCTCCTCTGTCGAGGGGATGTCCCATGCAAGAATATTGGAGTGGGTTGCCATTTCCTTTTCCAGAGGATCTTCCCAATCCAGGGATCAAACCCAAGTCCTCTGCATTGGCAGAAAGGTTCTTTACCACTGAGTCACCTGGGAAGCCTTTATATCCCCTACATGACAATAAAGTCAATGCTTAATAAATTTTAATTTACTAAGAAAAAAAAAGTAGTAATTCAGATGTAAATGTCCTATAAACAAGTGGAAAAATTTGATACAGTTTGCACTGAAGAGGAGAGACTGGAAATAACAATTTGGTAATATTATTGTACAGGAGGCTGATGAGACCATGGAACTGGGTAAGAATTTACAGATGAATTTATAACATGAGGAAGAAACGAGAGCATTAAAGGAATAATAGGGAACACATTCACTTAAACGTCAGAGAAAAAGGAACCAACAGAAAAATGGAAACAGTAGTCTGAAACACCACAGGAGGGCAAAGACACTGAGGTCACAAAAGCTAAAAGAAAAGACTTTAAAATAATCGAGTCAAGATCAAAGAAAAACAAGAAAACGGAGAGTTTTTAAAAAGAAATTTTTAAAAAAGAAATTTAGCTATCAGACATCATTATTACTCTCTTTGAGAATTTATAAAGAATTAGGTACCATAACATCTTCCTATAAGTACCTCCTGCTCTCTACACTGTATGATGTAGCACCATAAAGGTATGGACAATTAATAAAAGTTGACAGATATAAATATACACACCCTTAACAGTACCCCTTGTTATGAAAGATTCACCAGATACACACACAAAAGTAAATTCTGAAGACAGTAGAAAAAGATTGTAAGAAAAACAATATACAATACATAAAATAATTAAGTAAAAGGAGTTTTCTCAAAAGCTTCCTTAATTATCAAATGCTTACCTGACACATTTGTTTCTCAATTTTATCAAGTAAGAGGCTCGGAATATTGATAGCAATGTTAGTTCCATCTAAAATATAATTGTTATCAAGACTAAGGACTGAACTAACAACTTCTCTCTCTTTTTCCAAAAACATAAGTGTTTCATTCACTGAAGTCCACAGAGACCGAACCTTTGAAAACACAAACAAATATTAAAGTCTACATAAAATCAGTCTATACATACATTAAAGAAATGTAAAACACAAATATACGCTCTTTCCCAAGAACAAATGAAATATTCCTGGAATGGCTTCTGATAACAAAATTAACTATTTTAACAGTCTAAAAGCACTGATACTACTTTCAACAGCACTTTAAAGAATTTCTCAGGAGAATCTAGACCATTAAGATTTGCAAAACAAACCTAAGAAACCTTACATTATCAAGATGCAATTAGCATTTCCTGTATTCTGATATGCCATCCATCTAAAGGAGATTTTTTTCAAGAAGAATAAAAGATTTTCAGGAGAAAAAAGAAAACACCATATATCAACTTTTAAGAGTCATTCAAGTTTCAAAAAGTTAAAATGTCAAAAACTATGTATTAACTGATGTTTATTAAATTAATTATAAGAATGTTCATAGCACTCATTTGTAACAGTCAAAAACTGTAATGAATACCAAAGCCTTTGACTGTGTGGATCACAATAAACTGTGGAAAATTTGAAAGAGATGGGAATACCAGACTACCTAACCTGCCTCTTGAGAAATCTGTATGCAGGTCAGGAAGCAAGTTAGAACTGGACATGGAACAACAGACTGGTTCCAAGTAGGAAAGGAGTACGTCAAGGCTGTATATTGTCACCCTGCTTATTTAACTTATATGCAGAGTACATCATGAGAAACGCTAGACTGGAAGAAACACAAGCTGGAAACAAGATTGCTGGGAGAAATGTCAATAACCTCAGACATGCAGATGACACCACCTTTATGGCATAAAGTGAAGAGGAACTAAAGAGCCTCTTGATGAAAGTGAAAGAGAAGAGTTAAAAAGTTGGCTTAAAGCTCAACATTCAGAAAACGAAGATCATGGCATCTGGCCCCATCACTTCATGGGAAATAGATGGAGAAACAGTAGAAACAGTGTCAGACTTTATTTTGGGGGGCCTCAAAATCACTGCAGATGGTGACTGCAGCCATGAAATTAAAAGATGCTTACTCCTTGGAAGAAAAGTTATGATCTACCCAGGTAGCATATTCAAAAGCAGAGACATTACTTTGCCGACTAAGGTCCATCTAGTCAAGGCTATGGTTTTTCCTGTGGTCATGTATGGATGTGAGAGTTGGACTGTGAAGAAGGCTGAGCGCAGAAGAATTGATGCTTTTGAACTGTGGTGTTGGAGAAGACTCTTGAGAGTCCCTTGGACTGCAAGGAGATCCAACCAGCCCATTCTGAAAGAGATCAACCCTGGGATTTCTTTTGAAGGAATGATGCTAAAGTTGAAGCTCCAGTACTTTGGCCACTTGATACGAAGAGTTGACTCATTGGAAAAGACTCTGATGCTGGGAGGGATTGGGAGCAGGAGGAGAAGGGGACAACCGAGGATGAGATGGCTGGATGGCATCACACACTCGATGGACGTGAGTCTGAGTGAACTCCGGGAGATGGTGATGGACAGGGAGGCCTGGTGTGCTGCGATTCATGGGGTCGCAAACAGTCTGACACGACTGAGCGACTGAACTGAACTGAAAAAGAGTGTATAGCTATACTCATAAAATAGAATATTAGATAGCAATGAGAATGAACACATACAACAGCATGGATAAAACAGCATTAAGTGAAAGAAGCTGAATACAAAGAATATATTTTATACATTCCCATTTATGGGTCAAACAGGCAAAACTAATCTTTAATGTAAGAAGTGAGGATAGTGTTTATTCTTGGAAGGAAACAGCCATGAATGAAAGGGTGTTCAATGCTCCTAGGGTGATGGTAACATTCTGTTCCCTAAGTTAAATGCTGGTTACATGGATGTGTTCACTTTGTGAAATTTTGTCAAGCTACATACAAAGATTTTTGCATGTATGTTATTATGCCTCAAAAGAATTTACAAAACTAGAGAGAAGAGGGAAAATATAATAATTATATTTGTGTCTGTGTCTCCGCACAGCACAAAGAAAAGTTGTTCCACAAAGTAAGTCTCATTGGCTGCCCATCTAGAGATCTCACAAGATGGCATTTCCTTGGTGAATGTACAAAGATCCAGAATCTGGGTCTCAGATTTTTCAAGTCTAGAAATTTTATCTTGTCAATGGCTCAGAGTTGACTCAGGGAAACTAAATATTACCTAAACTCAAGAGAGAGAGCTGTGAACTTCTCTGGTGGTCCCATGGCTAAGACTCTGCACTCCCAACACAGGAGGCCCAGGTTCGATCCCTGGTCAGGGAACTAGATATCATAAGCCACAACTAAAGATTTTATATTCCACAAACAATTAAGACAAATAAATATAAAAATTTTTTTGCTATGAAAACTCTTAATGGATTTCATACCAACCTAACCTATTAAGCTTACAACCAAAGATACTACATTCAACAACAAGAATATTCATATTCACTGAACTAGACGCTCCATAAAGGAAGTGACTCTGCTTGTTTTCTTCAATGTTCTAGCCCATAATATCTAGAAGACTGTCTAGCAAATGATCGATAAATAGTCACTGAATTAATGAATAATTATTTCCTGTTGTTGTTTAGTCACTAAGTTGTGTCTGACTCTGCAATTCCATAGACTGCAGCATGCCGGGCTTCCCTGTCCTTCACTATCACCTGGAGTTTCCTCGGATTCATGTCCGTTGAGTCAGAGATGCCACCCCATTCCCTTTTGTCATCAATCTTTCCCAGCATCAGGGTCTTTTCCAATGAGTCGGCTCTTTGCATTAGGGGGTCAAATTACTGGAGCTTCAGCTTCAGTCCTTCCAATGAATATTCAGAGTTGATTTCCCTTAGGATTGACTAACTTGATCTCCTTGCAGTCCAAGGGACTCTCAAGTGTCTTCTCCAACACCACAGTTCAAAAGCATCAATTCTTCAGCACTCAGCCTTCTTTATACTCCAACTCTCACATCCGTACATGACTACTGGAAAAACCACAGCTTTGACTATCCACACCTGTGTTGGCAAAGTAATGTCTCTGATTTTTAATACACTGTCTAGGTTTATCATAGCTTTTCTTCCAAGAAGCAAGTGTCTTTTAATTTCATGGCTGCAGTCACCATCTGCAGTGATTTTGGAGCCCAAGAAAATAAAATCTGACACTGCTTCCATTTTTCCCACTTCTATTTGCCATGAAGTGATAGGGCCAGATTCATGATCCTGAGGAGGGCACTCACCTTTTCCAATGACAAACTGCCTAAAAAGTCAAATCAATACTCCAAAGCAGCTTGGTGACCACAGAATAAGAACAAAGAGCTTAAGAGAGATTTCATCCAAATACAAAGACCTAACAAAACTCTCCTACTCCACATTTGTTAAAGCCAACCTCTGAAAGCCTCAGATCATCTATATCTGCCAGATTCCTCATGCCAATCTCAATGTGACTTCTCATTTTTCTTCCAAACTTACCATTATCCTCCTTCAAATCATGTATTTTTTTGCTTAGATAAATATTACTGATAAGTTACAATCAAACTGAACTTTCCTTGCTAGAGTGAAAGATTTTAAATTAACCAAATTTAAAACTGTGTTGTATATGTTTAGTCTGATTGATTATAAGCTAATTTTTTCCATATATTCAAGTGTCTGAAAGGCACCTGTTGATACTTTTATGTTCATACAACTTATGAGTTAAAAAAATGTATAACACTGTTACAAAAAGAGACATACATGAGTTCAGTTAACTAGTAAACACTGCATATCACAAAAGAAAGATTAAATTTCTCCCTTCAAAAGTTGTCTCACCTTTTGAATTTTCTCTTGTATATTACTTTGGTCATCACAGGGTTCCATTCTAGTTAAAAATTAAATAATCTCATTAGTCAATTTAGAAAAAATGGTAACCTACCATCCAAAGAGCTAATTAATCTGTAAACCCACCCACTAACAACCATTCTTATTAAAAGCAAAACTAAAACTCAACTTCAAAGCTACCTCAATTTATTAGAAAATTATGGAATTTTCTAATTCCTAGTCCTAGACTAGGAATCTGATTTTGTCTTATTATCAACTAGGTATTGAAATGTTATTTTAACTAAGCTCATTGTTTGTTTTTTAACCTGTAACATGCAGGAGGTTAAACTAATACTTCAGGCAACTTTTAACTCTAGAAATCACTTACTTTTTTATTTGGTTTTGCAGTCCCATATATTCTGATCTCAAACTTCGTACTTGTTTAACTGACAATCTGCAACAAAAACATACAAAATGACAGCTATAATCCTACTATAACAGTATAGACCATTTTGATATTTCCCCCGATTTCATATCTTTACTCAAGGCCTCTAAGGGCTACTCTTCCAAACATATCAGTAGCTAGTCTTAAAGGGCTCCCTTTAAGAATTACAAGAGTGATGTAACATATAAGCAGGACTATTGAGATAAACCAGAACTTCTTGGTTCATAAACTCTGACTTCAGGTAAAAACGCTGGAGGTCAGACTACCCTGCTCTCTTATCCTTACCTCACGTTCTTAGGGGATAAATTCAAATGTTACCTAAGGCAGGCAACATTGCAGTTTTAAGGAGATTTCAAAGGATTTTGTAGCTTTCATAATACATAAGACAGCATTTAAAAAGCTATCTTACTACAGTTGTTTATAATTATTAAAAGTCAGACATAATCTATGTCTTGGGAGTAAGAACCTTGCCTCTTTGTTTAATGCTGTAGGACCAGTGTATAACCAATATCTGGCACACAGAGGTACAAATTTAAAAAAAATGTGCTGAATAGATGAATGTAAATAAATATAAGACAATATAAAATGGCTAAAGAAACCAGTATGCCTTCTCAACAGATGCTAAGTAGACATTAAAAGTAATACATTAAAGCAATATGGAAAAATTTATAGAATAAAATATCAAGAGAAAAAAGGATACAAAATAGAATGAGCACTATAATTACAGCTTAAAATTTTATTTTCATGTTTAAAAGAAAAAACACCTGAAGACTGAATTTTTGAACAAAACTGATATCCTCCTTTTCTCTAAACTTTCATTTACAGCATGCCTAAAGTTTTAAAATACTTTATTCAGAAGTGATCAGGCTTTAAAAATGGAAAGATAAAAGGTAACTGCCAAGGGGTTTTGAGGTATTCATGAATTACTGCCACCAAAGGGATACTGATGACATTTGTTCAAAAAGAAAGGAATTTTCATTTTCTAACTATCAAAGTATTACTTACTGTGCATTTTCTTGATATTTTTGGGTAACATAATCTTCTCTTTGCAAAACTTGTAAAAATCTATTACGTGCTACAAGGCATCTGGCAAGGCATATGTGCAAATCTTGTGGTTTTACATTAAATGTCTCTGTAAAATGTATAGAAGAATCTACATGGAAGATAAAATATAGAAAACTTAGACTTGTGCTATGCTGTGCTTAGTTGCTCAGTCATGTCCGACTCTGTAACCCATGGACTGTAGCTCCTCTGTCCATGGGGATTCTCCATGCAAGAATACTCAAGTGGGTTGCCATGCCTTCTTCCAGGGGATCTTCCCAACCCAGGGATCAAACCCAGGTCTCCAACATTACAGGCAGATTCTTTACCATCTGAGCCACAAGGAAAGCCCAAACTTAGACTTACAAGCTAATAAATATAAAAAATGTGAGACTGTTGAGAAATTAACAACCTCACTTAACTAACAACTCCTTAAAAGCTGGTATGACAATACACACAAAGATACAACTCATTTCAATAAAAGCAAGGATGACCTGTTTTTTAAAGGAGGCACTAAAAAAGGATTGGGGACTTCCCAGATGGTACAGTGGTAAAGAATCCACCTGCCAATGCACAAGATATGAGAGAGAAGGATTCGATCCCTGGGTCAGGAAGATTACCTGGAGTAGGAAATGGCAACCCACTCCAGTATTCTTGCCTGGAAAATTCCATGGAGAGAAAGAGCCTAGCAGACTATGGTCCATGGGGTTGCAAAGAGTACGACATAACTAAACGACTGAACATACATTAAAAAAAAGATTATCTGAAGTTGAGTTATTTTACATAACTAAAAATTTTTAGAATCCATCTGCCCCAAATAATTCTTGTATCACAGCACAAAACATCCATGAACAAATACACTGTTACACATAAGCAACTTCTTAACACACCTTTTAACAACAAAGGAAAAAAATTAGAAGGGATGAGGTGAGATCACATCACCTTCATTGCTGCCATCAGCCTACTTTTCTTCCTAGTAAGACCAACAGGATAAGACAACCAAATAAAACCAATCTCCATTTCTCAAGTAATTCTTGGCTATGTTGCTGCTGCTGCTGCTGCTGCTGCTACTAAGTCATTTCAGTCGTGTCCAACTCTGTGCGACCCCAGAGACGGCAGCCCACCAGGCTCCCCTGTCCCTGGGATTCTCCAGGCAAGAACACTGGAGTGGGTTGCCATTTCCTTCTCCAATGCCTGAAAGTGAAAAGTGAAAGTGAAGTCGCTCAGTCATGTCCGACTCTGTGCGACCCCATGAACTGCAGCCTACCAGGCTCCTCTATCTATGGGATTTTCCAGGCAAGAGTACTGGAGTGGGGTGCCATTGGCTATGTTACTAATCATCAAAGCAGACCCTGAGAAAAATCCATCCAATCATTTTAGAGTTCGGGTTTTCGCGTGCAATAAAATGTAATAAATTCTACTTTAAGATGGCTAATACAATAAAGATAGACATGCTGGAAAACAATGGCCTCACACCATACTTAACATGACAAATCCAGGTGCTAGATCACCCACAAAAAAAGAATCAAAAATTTAAATATTTAACAGGAGATGAGTTTATTGGATATAGAAGTCATCCATAAACTGAATACGGCAAATGAAACTGCTTTAAATAAGAAATCAGATAACCCATGCCTAAAAGCTTTATGTACAATAAACTCTTGCCAAATCCAAATACACATGATTCATATAAAACAGTTGGGTTACATGTAACTAAAATGGATCATCTAATAGAAAAACTGGTAAAGTGTTCATGCCACATTAAATTTAAAATATACAAATACTTATAAAATGAGATCACACATACATGTTTTAAAAAACCATGCAGAGAAGATAAACTAGAAAAAAGCTACTGTATATATATATATATATACACACACACAAATACACATACAGACAAACACAATATATACTTTGAACACACACAAAATGATATATGTATAAAGTTTGTCATTGTACCATTGTTTTTATAGCAAAATATTAGGGGGAAAAAAAAGCCAAATGTCTGTCAGAACAAATGTGTGATTAAATACACTATGACACACCCATTCAAATACCCAGTTCCAAAGAGAGAAAAAGAATAAGATCTATGAACTGATATGTGATGATCTCCAATATACACTGCTACATAAAAAACACAAGACTGAAAACCGTCACCATTTAGGGTTTAAAAAGAATATATACATATTTGCCAGAATTACTGATTCCAATGGCTGCTTCTGAAAAGGGAATCCAGGTAACCTAGATTATAGATAGCACCGCTATAGATATCACTAGACAGAAGTGGAAGACACTTTTCACTTTCTAAATTTTGAATCATGAGAATGTATTACTCAAAATAATTAAAATGTACAATATGACACAAAAAAAAAAAAAACAACAAAACACCTAAAAGAAATCAAAATGTCAGCAGTGGTTATCTCTAGAAACTGGAAGATGGGATTGTACTGCACCAAAGATGAAAAGTTTTCATCTTTTTCCTCCCATGTTTTATAAGCATAACTCAATTAAACAGAGCAGCATATTTAATAAGCTACAAATGGCATTAAGTCTTAGGTAAAAATCCAGTATTTTGTTTCTGCTACTGCTACTGCTAAGTCATTTCAGTCGTGTCCGACTCTGTGTGACCCCATAGACAGCAGCCCACCAGGCTCCTCCATCCACAGGATTCTCCAGGCAAGAGTATTGGAGTGGGGTGCCATTTTGTTTCTAAGATTTAGCAATTAGATCAAATCCCTTTAAAACACAATTTCAAACCAAAATATTCCAACACATTGCCAGTAGTCAAACTAAATCTCTAACAAATTCAATACAACATTTAATACAATGTATTATAGGCAAACTATAACCTGTAGGTCTGCTGCTGCTGCTGCTGCTGCTAAGTCGCTTCAGTCGTGTCCGACTCTGTGCGACCCCAGAGACAGCAGCCCACCAGGCTCCGCCGTCCCTGGGATTCTCCAGGCAAGAACACAGGAGTGGGTTGCCTTTCCTTCTCCAATGCATGAAAGTGAAAAGTGAAAGTGAAGTCGCTTAGTCGTGTCCGACTCTTTGCAACCCCATGGACTGCAGCCTACCATGCTCCTCTGTCCATGGGATTTTCCAGGCAAGAGTACTGGAGTGGGGTGCCATTGCCTTCTCCGAACCCGTAGGTCTAACCTGGCCCATTTTTGTGAGGTCAGCAAACTAGGCCTGCTTTCTACATTTTTAAGGAGTTATATTACAAAAAAAAATTTTTTTTAATTCACAGAAAGGTTTATGTGACAGACTCTTATGTGGTCCACAAAGCATAAAATATTCACTGTCAGATCTCACATAGAAAATGTTCCCCAACCCTGTATTAGAACATAATAATCCGCATTGCTACTTATGTTCATTATGACAATATTTCAAACTGCAGTTCCAATAAAATATTAACTATTTGCCTGTTGAGATAAAAAAATCTTTATCTTACCTTATTTTATTAAACTCTCTTGATGATTTACAAATTATAAGAAATAATAAAAACCAATAATCAAAGAGAAAAAAAAATCTTACCATAAGCTTAACTTACTTTTAGAATGGGTTTTTATATATTTTACGCAACAAATCTTGCAAAGTGATACATTATATGAATAAACTTAGGACCAGCCGGAAATAGAAATAGTGAACCAACAACTTGAGGAAAGCTACTTCCACATTCGGCCTATGACAAAAAGAAATAAGACAATTTGAAGACATTATCAATGATAACCTTTATATTTACATCATACTGTTTTTGAAGCACAACAGGATTTATCAGAATTATTACATTTGAACCACAAGTTAAATTTTTGAATCTTTCTAAGCTCTTGGTAGACTCAGTCACAAAAAATAATTAAAAATTAAAGTCACAATTATTGATACTATTTGGGGACACAAGCTAAAATAATCTATAGTCAAAATTATTTCTTTAAACAAAAACTGTTATATAAATTCCTAGGAACTCAAAAACCTATTTCCAAGGCACTTAGTCAAAAAACTGGTTTCCCAGAAATAGAGTCCCAATCAAAACCACCAGAAAGTATTATTCTGATATTTCTTATTTATACTGTTAGCAT
Source organism: Aepyceros melampus (assembly GCA_006408695.1). Classification (NCBI taxonomy): domain Eukaryota; kingdom Metazoa; phylum Chordata; class Mammalia; order Artiodactyla; family Bovidae; genus Aepyceros; species Aepyceros melampus. The sequence continues at coordinate 124,375 of SJXQ01011115.1, read as the reverse complement.
AAAAGCATTAAGAAGCTTTCACCTTTAAAAAAATTAATGTACCTCAATAAAGCCAGACAAAAAATTTCAGTTTTCAACTGCTCAAAAGTTTGCATCTTTTAGAAAGAGAATACTTACAGAAATCTTTTTTAACCATTCACAGAAAAGTTTTCGGAATTCAACATCACGTTTTTGATCAAATGGAGGCCAACAATGTCTTTAAAACAAAAATAAAAATTAGAATTATGAACAAAAAAAACAAACTCAGCAAAACTTTAAAATATCAAATTTATCTCCTAGCTCAGCTGATAAAGAATCTGCCTACAATGCAGGAGACCCTGGTTCAATTCCTGGGTCAGGAAGATCCGCTGTAAAAGGGATAGGCTACCCACTCTAGTATTCTTGGGCTTCCTTGGTGGCTCAGTTGGTAAAGAATCCACCTGCAACGTGGGAGACCTGGATTTGATTCCTGGATTGGGAAGATCCCCTGGAGAAGGGAATGGCTACCCACTTCAGTACTCTTTCCTGGAGAATTCCATGGACTAAGTGCATGGGTTGCAAAGAGTCAGACACTCCTGAGTGACTTTCACTCACTAGAAACATTATTGCTAAATCAAGGCTAACACTGTTGGCAAAAACTCAACATTCAAAAAACAAACATCATGGCATCCAGTCCCACCACTTCATGGCAAACAGATGGGGAAACAACGGAAACAGTGACAGACTTTATTTTCTTGGGCTCCCAAATCACTGCAGATGGTTACTACAGCCATGAAGTTAAAAGACACTGCTCCTTGGAAGAAAAGCTATGACCAACCTAGACAGCATATTAAAAAGCAGAGACATTACTTTGCCAACAAACGGCCGTCCAGTCAAAGCTATGGTTTTTCCAGTAGTCATGTATGGATGTGAGAGTTGGACTGTGAAGAAAGCTGAGTGCCAAAGAATTGATGCTTTTGAACTGTGGTGTTGGAGAAGACTCTTGAGAGTCTCTTGGACTGCAAGGAGATCAAACCAGTCAATCCTAAAGGAAATCAGTCCTGAATATTCATTGGAAGGACTGATGCTGAAGCTGAAACTCCTATACTTTGGCCACCTGATGCAAAGAACTGACTCACTGGAAAAGACCCTGATGCTGGGAAAGATTGAAGGCAGGAGGAGAAGGGGATGACAGAGGACAAAATAGTTGGATGGTATCACTGACTCAATGGACATGAGTTTGAACTGGCTCCGGGAGTTGGTGATGGACAGCGAAGCCTGTCATGCTGTAGTCCATGGGGTCATAAAGAGTCAGACACGATTGTGTGACTAAACTGAAGGCTAACATTCATAAATTTCAACTAAAGAGAGACCAACCTGTAAAAAATTAGAGCTTTTTCCTTATAAACATCTATAGGGTTAAACTCTGTTTAGTGTGAATAATCAATGAATACATAAGGATGAATATAGGAATGAATCATTATTAAAATTACTGAAAATCAGTTAAAGACGACATGCTCAATGAATTTACTAGGCTAACACATAAAGATGGTGTAAATAAATTGGTATGTTAAGCCTGGGGCAAAAGGAGAAACATAAATGGTTACATATGAAAAGGACAAGAAGAATGGCCTAAGAGATCATGACCCCTAGGGATAACCCATGTCACAGTCAGTAGGTGCTACTGTTCTGTGGACAAACAAGATACAAAATTATTAAAAATTCAGTTTTAGTAAAGAATAATGGATTTTAAAATTTGCCTATTGCTTCCCACTGATAATCAGTTTTATGTAAATTTTTATTCTGAGGCATAATTATTTGCTGAGGGCCCCATATTTTTCATATTTCTATAGCATACCTTGTGTATTCACAGAAAAAAAATTAAGTATGTATAGAAAAAAGTTTAAAAGGCTGGAATAACAACAGTGATATTCTCTAGTTGGGTTTAAGAATGATTTTTATTTCTTTAACTTTTTCTGTATTTGCTGAATTGCTTTAAATAAACTCTATTTTGCTTATAATGAGGAAAAAAATCCAAAAATCTATTTTTATCTGAGCCAGGGAAGCCCTATAACTTAGTGATGTCTGAATGCCTACTAAGTTGCTTCAGTTGTCTCTGACTCTACAACCCTCTGGACTGTAGCCCGCCAGGCTACTCTGTCCATGCATTCTCCAGGCAAGAATACTGGAGTGGGCTGCCATGTCCTCCTCCAGGGGATCTTCTCAACCCAGGGATTGAATCCCTGTCTCCTGTATTGCAGTCAGATTCTTTACTGCTGAACCACCAGGGAAGCCCATAATATAGTGATAGGGATTTCCAAAATATGCTTCAAATATACTTGTTCTCTTGGTCACTCAAAACTTTAACTGAAGCCAAGACTATTAAATTATCATAAATAAAAACAATGGACTTACTACTTAGGAGAATTATGACACAACATAAATACTAAAACAAATTTGAACTTTTTTTTATGACAGATGAAACCCAAATCACCTACAAAATAACTTGGAATCAAGGTTAGTGATTATTCACATTTTTATCTCTTCTTATACTATTTAATATACAATAATATAGAACAATAGGCTAAACTTTATAGGAATGATCTTTGTTATAGCACTTGATACTTCTATATATTATGACAAAAATAATGATTTATAGAGATTTTAGGAAATAAAAACAGACAAAACAAACAATATTGCCTATAAAAAAAGGAGTAAAGGGGTAATTAACAACAAAAATCAAAACAAAATTAAGTGCATGGCTAGATTAGTATCAATTAATTATTCTAATAATTAAGACTATGAAGAAATTAGGAATTATATAAGTATAAAATAAAATCCATATTACATATGAAATCTACCATGAATTCAAGTACTGAAAAAAAGGACTCAGATTAATAAAGGTTAAGCACTAACTCAGTAAGACCCAAACCTAATTTTTATAACATACATTCAAAATAATAGTTCAAATCCAAAGTTGAAATTCTCGCTATATCAAGTCATAATCCCTTTTTTAAGTCCCTTATAAAAATAAAATAAAATAACTTTTACTCACTTGAAAACTTCTTTGGTGAGAGACTTGTCAAGTGTTTGAAGCAAAAAATAAGAAACTATGTAAAAGGCATCACGGTTCAGCTTGTCAAACATGTTCCTATGGTTTAAAAGGAAATAAAGACAGGAAAAAAGAAAATGTTAATAAAACAGTATCATTAAAAAGCTGTGTAAGAGTTTGACACAAATTAGTTTTCTTTCTGTTCAACAAATTAATTTTTCTATTTCATGTATGCATTTATAACCAATTAAGAAACACATGCAAGTTTTTATATTTTGGTTCTGAAAACAGAGATCAAATAGAAAACTGGTAGAACTTTATTTCAATGAACACATTCTACAAAAAGAAATGGAAAGTCTAATTAGGTGAAGAGAAAACCATGGCTAAGATAAGTGAAGATGTGATACCAACCAACATTTTCTGACAATAAAAGACTTAAAATTTATTGACTGTATTAGTCAGGTATTATTTTAACTAAGCCTTTTACAAGCAGTAACTCAGCTGATCTCCACCAGTCATATGAAGTTAGTGACTGTACTTGCAGTTTTAACATGAAGTATTTTATTTAATCTCAACATTAAAAGTAGTTTGATTTCCTCATAATACAGATGACATGACAAATAGATCTAAGTACCTCTGTGAAGACATAAAGCTATTTTCCTGAAATAAACTTTTTGAGTTGGAAAAACATTAACATTAAAATTCCCACGCTTAACTTTTTGTCAAACAACTCTTATCCTTGGAATGTTTCTATTCCTCAAAAAAAATACAAATAAAGTTCCTACCTCCTTATCCTCTCTCATACCTGTTATTTTTTTTTTCACATAGTACCCTGTTCTCCTCAACACTTCTAATTTTTAAACAGATAACCTTTAAAGAAAGGTTTGCTCACCCACTAGACTAGAATTTTATATGGGAAAAGTTTATGTTTGCTCTGTTCACCACTGTATACCCAGGTCCAACACTGTGTTCAATTAATAAATGTTGAGTAAACAAGTGAATGAATCACCTTTTCTTTCCATTCCCACTGCCTTCTGTAGTTTAGGTCCACCTAACTGCAAAGCCTTGACTCTCCCTCTAATCCATTCTCTGTAATGCAACCAGCATGATTTTTCCAAAATGTAAATCTCTGGGGCAAATATCTAGGAATGGAATTACTTGATCATATGTTAAGTATACATTTAACTTTACAAGCGAAGTGACTATGCAATTACATACTCACAGAAACTAGAAACACGGAAACTAGAAACACATAAAATTTTGCACCAACATATATAAGTGAATCTGGGACTTCCCTGATGGTCCAGTGGTTATGACCCCACACCCCACTGCACAGGGTGTGAGTTCAGTCCCTGGCCAGGAAACTAAGATCTCTGCATGCTGCATAATACACACAGCACAGCCTCTGTGTGTGTGTGTGTGTGTGTGTGTGTGTGTGTGTGCGCGCGCGCGCGCGCGCGCACGTGCATATTAAAAAGCAAATACATTATTTTGCCAACAAAGTTCTGTCTAGTCAAAGCTACGGGTTTTTCCAGCAGTCATGTATGAATGTGAGAGTTGGGCTATAAAGAAAGCTAAGTGGCAAAGAATTGATGCTTTTGACTGTGGTGTTGGAGAAGACTCTTGAGAGTCCCTTGGACTGCAAGGAGATCCAACCAGTCCATCCTAAAGGAAATCAGTCCTGAATATTCATTGAAAGGACTGATGCTAAAGCTGAAACTCCAATACTCCACCTGATGCGAAGATCTGACCCTGACCCTGATGCTGGGAAAGATTGAAGGCAGGAGGAGAAAGGGACAACAGAGGATGAGATGGCTGGATGGCATCACCAGCTCAATGGACATTAGTTTGAGCAAGCTCCAGGAGTTGGTGATGGGTAGGGAAGCCTGGCACGCTACAGTCCATGGGGTCACAAAGAGTTGAACATGACTGAGTGTCTGGACTGAAGTGAACTGATGTGTGCGTGTGTGTGTGTGTGTGTGTGAGAGAGAGAAAAATAAGTGAATCAATTTTTTTTTTTAATTTTAAAACAAATTTGATACCATACTCATGCTTAAATAATTTTAAAGGGATGTCTGTTTCAAAAGAGTAGATCCCTTCCACTCACCAACTGAGATGACTCTAAAGACATGTTGGGGGAGGTAGGAGGTGGAAATCTATGACAATGTTGTAAAAAAAAAAAAAAATCACTGAACCAAAACTTGACTGATTTTAGTTAATTTTCAAAGGCAGAAAGCAGACTGCAATTGTATAAACCAGAGCAGAGAAAAAAACTAAGATTGCCAAAACAATAGAGAGGATACACTGACAATAGGAATCATTCTCAGGGGAGGCCTCAAGAAGATTTAAACTTCTCTGCCATACTTTGAGGCATCAAATCATGTGAGATAAATGGAACACTTATTAATACAGAATCATAACTTGATAAATGCTACCCACTGGTTGTCAATTTTTAGGCTAGACAAAGCATTTCTGTATGTAAATAGTAGTAACTTCTAAACAAATAGTTCCCAAGCAAAACTTATTACAGCTCTAACCCTTGACAGCAGGTGCTCACTTGTGTCCCACCAACTGGAGCCCTGCCAGGCTCCTGTCCATGGGATTCTCCAGGCAAGAAGGCTGGATGGATTGCCATTTCCTTCTCCATGGGATCTTTCCCACCCAGGGTTCCAACCAGTGTCTCTTACATTGGCAGGCAGATTCTTTACCACTGAGCCACCAGGGAAGCCCTACACCCATTTTACTGATGAGGAAACTAAGGCACAGAGAGGTTAGGAGCCTCTAAACATTGACAGTAAAACAATTTTAATACAGCTGAAAAAGTCAAGAAAAGGGAGAAGGCAAAAGAGGGTAGGTAAGTTAGGTGAACTAATTTTCGTATAAAGAAAAAGCTACCTTCATTGTGAAATTACTTAGCAGGAAATCAAGAGATACTTTGAAGACATCAAGAGATAGAGGACTAAGCACATTATTTAAATACTGTCACAAGAAGGATGTAAATAAGGTAATTACAAAAGTCAAGATTGAGAACAGGAAATAGTCTAGTATCCCAAATTTTCCCTGGCCTTCAGTGGGAAAGATAATACTGTGTAAAGTTGCTAAGACACAGAAATATAAACAAACTTTCTTTTTATAATGAGACTGTAACGTTTGTAGCAGAGTAGGAAGGAGCTTTTACTTTTCATCTTAGTACCACTTTCCTCTGGTTTTTTGCTAACTGTGGCCTCAGTTCAATTCAGTCACTCAGTCGTGTCCGACTCTTTGCGACCCCATGAATCGCAGCACGCCAGGCCTCCCTGTCCATCACCAACTCCCGGAGTTCACTCAGACTCACGTCCATTGAGTCCGTGATGCCATCCAGCCATCTCATCCTCAGTCGTCCCCTTCTCCTCCTGCCCCCAATCCCTCCCAGCATCAGGGTCTTTTCCAGTGAGTCAACTCTTCATATGAGGTGGCCAAAGTACAGGAGTTTCAGCTTTAGCGTAATTCTGTGGCATGCTTCAGTCTAATCCAAGAAGTAAAGAGTATAAACTAAAGAGCAACTACTTTAAAAGGCCCCCTTGAGTCCTAACGGCGTTTCTATACAATGGAAGGCGGTGGCTCTCCGTTACCAAATTGCCCCCTCCCTCGACTTTACAGACCAACCGCTTCACGACCAAACCAGGACTAAGCCCCCCCTCCAGTTTCGCCCCAACTGCAGACTACTCCCTACAAAGCGCTCCCGGCTAGGTTCCATAACGGAGTCTCTGCCACCAGGTCAGCTGCCGCTAGGAGCAAAGGCTTTGTAGCCAGCGCCGGACCACAGTAACCGACTACCTAATTATCAACCCGCCGGTCCGCAACAGGGCGGGCTGCACCCACGTAACCAGTCTCAGACACCCCCGCCGCCAGCCCAGTCCTCCTTACACTCCGAAGTGCGTGTGTGACACGGTACTTCCGCAGGCTATGGTCTCCAGACACGGCTCGAAGCCGAGCGCCTGCAGGTACATCCACAGACGCGCCTTTTCGAAAGAAGTGGCCCAGGCCGATCTCATCTTCGCGTAGGCAGGGCCCGGCAAAGGAAGAACGCACAGGCTCCAAGGACTGAGAGGGCCCCTCAGGCTTCTTCTCTAAGGGCAGCCTAAGGTGGCGGCGGCCCCTCCACTGCCAACACTTGATCCTCTCCCGTTCGGAGCCATTTCGCCTCAAATGGCCTCAAGGAGCCTGAAATTCTAAAGGCTCAGGAAAACAGAACCTCTAACTGTAGTACCGCACAGCGGCCAGAGCGAAGACGCCACAAACCGAGCGTCCCGCGCTTCCGGAAGACGCCGCCCGGCTCCCGGGCGAGGACGGGCTCCCTGGGCGGATTGTATCTCCCGCCGTGCAACGCGCGCTCCCCTCGGTCTTTTTCGCGCTAGACCGGCGGGGAACAACAAGACCCACAAGGCTTTGCGGGGCTGGGCGACTTTTTTGGCGCTTGCAGGCTTTAGCCCGGCATTGTTCGGCTTCGCGCTTTCTGACTTTTTGTCTCATCTCTGTGTTTCCTTTCGCTCGCATATGCCTGCTACGTCAGATAAAAACCACAGGCCGTTATTCAGTGTAGCAGAAAAGGCATTCTCAGCTATTCTCAGTGTATGTGTAACGCTGAGCATGTCTCCTCATTTCTGAGCGTCGGGTCTATTATTGATAAATCTTCTGTGCCCTAAAGTGCTGAATGTTCCTTTCAGCTCCTTACTTTAAGAAATCTGGCTCTCCCCTACGCATATACCTTTCCCCTGCAGCCCTGTCGATTGATGATTGCTTTCTCCTCTACACGCCTTATATCAACGGGAAATGGGGTGGGTATCCTACTTAATTCTTATCACCAGTTTAGCCATTATTGCCTCACTAAAACCACCAGCTTATTTGAAATGTATACGGCCACCCACAACTCTTCCTTGTGGAGGTCAACTATAAGATCTCCAGGTTGCTGGACCTCGTTCTGAAATTTCGCATTTAATTCTCTGTGTCTCCAACGTTCAGTTCAGTTCAGTCACTCAGTCGTGTCCGACTCTTTGCGACCCCATGAATCGCAGCACGCCAGGCCTCCCTGTCCATCACCAACTCCCGGAGTTCACTCAGACTCGCGTCCATCGAGTCCGTGATGCCATCCAGCCATCTCATCCTGGGTCATCCCCTTGTCCTCCTGCCTCCAATCCCTCCCAGCATCAAAGTCTTTTCCAATGAGTCACTTCGCATGAGGTGGACAAAGTACTGGAGTTTCAGCTTTAGCATCAGTCCTTCCAAAGAACACCCAGGACTGATCTCCTTCAGAATGGACTGGTTGGATCTCCTTGCAGTCCAAGGGACTCTCAAGAGTCTTCTCCAACACCACAGTTCAAAAGCATCAATTCTTCCACGCTCAGCCTTCTTCACAGTCCAACTCTCACATCCATACATGACTACTGGAAAAACCATAGCCTTGACTAGATGGACCTTAGTCGGCAAAGTAATGTCTCTGCTTTTGAATATGCTATCTAGGTAGATCATAACTTTTCTTCCAAGGAGTAAGCATCTTTTAATTTCATGGCTGCAGTCACCATCTGCAGTGATTTTGGAACCCCAAAAAATAAAGTCTGACACTGTTTCCACTATTTCCCCATCTATTTCCCATGAAGTGATGGGACCAGATGCCATGATCTTCATTTTCTGAATGTTGAGCTTTAAGCCAATTTTTTCACTCTCCTCTTTCACTTTCATCAAGAGGCTTTTAGTTACTCTTCACTTTCTGCCATAAAGGTGGTGTCATCTGCATATCTGAGGTTATTGATATTTCTCCCAGCAATCTTGATTCCAGCTTGTGTTTCTTCTAGTCCAGTGTTTCTTCCAGTCCAGCATTTCTCATGATGTACCCTGCACATAAGTTAAATAAGCAGGGTGACAATATACAGCCTTGACGCACTCCTTTTCCTATTTGGAACTAGTTTAGTCGGCAAAGTAATGTCTCTGCTTTTGAATATGCTATCTAGGTAGATCATAACTTTTCTTCCAAGGAGTAAGCATCTTTTAATTTCATGGCTGCAGTCACCATCTGCAGGATTTTGGAACCCCAAAAAATAAAGTCTGACACTGTTTCTACTATTTCCCCATCTATTTCCCATGAAGTGATGGGACCAGATGCCATGATCTTCATTTTCTGAATGTTGAGCTTTAAGCCAATTTTTTCACTCTCCTCTTTCACTTTCATCAAGAGGCTTTTAGTTACTCTTCACTTTCTGCCATAAAGGTGGTGTCATCTGCATATCTGAGGTTATTGATATTTCTCCCAGCAATCTTGATTCCAGCTTGTGTTTCTTCTAGTCCAGTGTTTCTTCCAGTCCAGCATTTCTCATGATGTACCCTGCACATAAGTTAAATAAGCAGGGTGACAATATACAGCCTTGACGCACTCCTTTTCCTATTTGGAACTAGTCTGTTGTTCCATGTCCAGTTCTAACTGTTGCTTCCTGACCTGCGTATAGGTTTCTCAAGAGGCAGGTCAGGTAGTCTGGTATTCCCATCTCTTTCAGAATTTTCCACAGTTTCTTGTGATCCACACAGTCAAAGGATTTGGCATAGTCAATAAAACAGAAATAGATGTTTTTCTGGAACTCTCTTGCTTTTTCCATGATCCAGTGGATGTTGGCAATTTGATCTCTGGTTCTTCTGCCTTTTCTAAAACCAGCTTGAACGTCAGGAAGTTCATGGTTCACGTATTGCTGAAGCCTGGCTTGGAGAATTTTGAGCATTACCTTACTAGCATGTGATGAGTGCAATTGTGCAGTAGTTTGAGCATTCTTTGGCATTGCCTTTCTTTGCGATTGGAATGAAAACTGACCTTTTCCAGTCCTGTGGCCACTGCTGAGTTTTCCAAATTTGCTGGCATCTTGGGTGCAACACTTTCACAGCATCATCTTTTTTGATGATTTCTTTATCCACGTATTGACCTTTCCAATGCCCTGGCCTCTCAGTTTCTTGACCTCTTCTCAGGACCCTAGCCCCCTTCTCTTTGTCAGATTTATCTGGCAGAAAACAAATCACTACTGAATCAGTTCTCTGCCTACTCCATACCTGAAGTTTGCAGTTTAACGCAATCATGATGCCTGGTGGCATCCAAAATCATGATAACTGAAGTAGACTCTTAGGCCTTCCCTCTCCACCCTACTATTTTTCCCAAATCTCACTCTCTATACAATTATACATATATTCTTCCCACTCTTAATCTTCCAGTACCTTCTTCCTCCTCACTCTCAATGATGAACTTTGTTCATAGTTGATAAGTGCTTCCGAGATTGCTGGGAGAAATATCAATAACGTCAGATATGCAGATGACACCACCCTTATGGCAGAAAGTGAAGAGGAACTCAAAAGCCTCTTGATGAAAGTAAAAGAGGAGAGTGAAAAAGTTGGCTTAAAGCTCAACATTCAGAAAATGAAGATCATGGCATCCAGTCCCATCATTCCATGGGAAATAGATGGAGAAACAGTGGAAACAGTGTCAGACTTTATTTTGGGGGGCCTCAAAATCACTGCAGATGGTGACTGCAGCCATGAAATTAAAAGATGCTTACTCCTTGGAAGAAAAGTTATGATCAACCTAGACAGCATATTCAAAAGCAGAGACATTACTTTGCCAACTAAGTTCCGTCTAGTCAAGGCTATGGTTTTTCCTGTGGTCATGTATGGATGTGAGAGTTGGACTGTGAAGAAGGCTGAACGTCGAAGAACTGATGCTTTTGAAGTGTGGTGTTGGAGAAGACTCTTGAGAGTCCCTTGGACTGCAAGGAGATCCAACCAGTCCATTGTGAAGGAGATCAACCCTGCGATTTCTTTGGAAGGAATGATGCTAAAGCTGAAACTCCAATACTTTGGCCACCTCATGCGAAGAGTTGACTCATTGGGAAAGACTTTGATGCTGGGAGGGATTGAGGGCAGGAGGAGAAGGGGACAACCGAGGATGAGATGGCTGGATGGCATCACGGACTCGATGGACACGAGTCTGAGTGAACTCCAGGAGTTGGTGATGGACGGTGAGGCCTGGCGTGCTGCGATTCATGGGGTCGCAAAGAGTCGGACACGACTGCGCGACTGAACTGAACTGAANAAAAAAAATAAAAAATAAAACTTTACCCCAACATTTTTCACATACCTTAGCTAAGTTAACACAAATAATTCTAGCGGTATTCTGAAGTGATTTATATTAAGCAAGAATTTTTTTTTTTACTTTCAGCTTCCTTGACTAGTGAGAAGTGACAGTGTATAACAATACAAGGAAATAATATTTTTAAATGCTTACTTAGAAATTAAAGAATGGATGTTTGCATGTATGTGTGTGTGGCCATCTAGTGTAGGGACCAAAACACTTTAAAAAATCCTTTAAGATTGTTTTCCTAAGTTTTGTCATAGGAGAAATTAGTAACAATAAAATTGTTTTTTTAGATCCTCAGTTTAGACAGCTGGAAATTTGTGAAATATATTTTAGAAAAAAATTCCAACAGAAATTATAAAAGAAGCAAGAGTATTACTTGACTATGTAAAAGCATTGATTTTTTTTTCAAAACAATTCATTCTCCCACAATACCAGAAAAACAAGCGCTCTCTATCAAACTGAATTAGTAAAGCTACCAGTGCTCTGGAACCACTATTTCAAACTATGGCTGAATCCTGTCAATTACTGAAAAATTTCTCAAAGTCCAGTGTTACAAACTCAAAGTGAAGTCACTTAGTCATGTCCAACTCCTTGCGACTCCATGAACTGTAGCCTACCAGGATCCTCTGTCCATGGGATCTTCCAGGGAAGAATACTGGAGTAGGTTACCATTTCCTTCTCCAGGGGATCTTTCCAACCCACGGATTGAACCCGTGGGTCTCCAGCATTGTAGGCAGATGCTTTACTGTCTGAGCTACCAGGAAAGTCCAGTGTTGTCATTATTATAAACAGAAAATTGAATAACTAATAATTTGATACCTGATATTTTGATCCATCCTGTGGAAACTTTTCAATATTTCTTGAGTAACTTCAAGCTATATTTGATGAAATGTTCTTCTAGGTAAATCAACTATGTGACTTATAGTACTTTAGAGTTGATCTAAGTTAAGACCATTTTAAATCATCAGTGCTCAGACAGAGCCACACTTGATGTATTTTAACCAATTGTACTTGGTTTTGTACTGTAGCAAGTCCAGTGTTGTCATTATTATAAACAGAAAATTGAATAACTAATAATTTGATACTTGATATTTTGATCCATCCTGTGGAAACTTTTCAATATTTCTTGAGTAACTTCAAGCTATATTTGATGAAATGTTCTTCTAGGTAAATCAACTATGTGACTTATAGTACTTTAGAGTTGATCTAAGTTAAGACCATTTTAAATCATCAGTGCTCAGACAGAGCCACACTTGATGTATTTTAACCAATTGTACTTGGTTTTGTACTGTAGCAACTTTCGGAAAATTAAATTTCATGAATATCATGCAGAAAAATGTTTTAGGTGGTGCTGAGGAAAGTTGGATATAGGAAGTACTAGTACCTAGAAAAATGGTTTTATATATGTGATATTCTAGTACTTTGTAACTATAATTTCCTTACTGAGATCATTTTTTTTTTCTGTTATGCTTCACTATTCAATTGTCTTTAATGATGTTCAAATTCAAGACAAAAGGAAATTGGTGTCACTATAAAAGTTCAGCCTGGAAACTGGAAGAAAAATCTATTAAATTTATAAAACTGCAGTTTGGATGTTAATTGGGGCTCTTCAGAAAACTTTGTTGGTTAGCAAAGCAGGGCTCTGTTTAAAGAATATAAACTTGAGAATAAATCTTTTTCACAAGCAACCTCAAATGACTGGTTTTATCACCAAACACACTATAGACATTTTTATGAATGCAGAAAAGTGACAGTGACGTCGCTCAGTCGTGTCCGACTCTCAGCGACCCCATGGACTGCGGCCCACCAGGCTCCTCTGTCCATGGGATTTTCCAGGCAAGAGTACTGGAGTGGGGTGCCATTGCCTGTGTTAAATTTAAATCACTTATGCATCTTTTTTTTTAATCCATTAATGTGATTTGTGATCCAGAGATGATGTTGTAGATGAACATGGATTTAATGAGACAATTACCCAGTTAGGACTTTGTTTTTCTCATATTTTTGGCACAGAGGCCTATAAAAGTTGGTCAAAAGTTATAAATTCAGTTGTTTCATGAAAATGTTATTTAAAATGAAAGAATATTGGTGTTAGTACCTGTCCCTTATTTGGGACTTCTTTATTTCATCCATATCATTTTTTTCTACCCTTTCCTTTCTTTCTTATATAAAATTACTTTGATCATGTTAGCTTTCAAATATCTTGCGATTGCACAGTTTGACAAGAAATACAAACCAACAGTTCTCATTATCTTTATATGAAGCACATTTAATCTTAGATAGGGTCGCAATTTTTTTTTTAATTAGTCCATGATAGAGAAGCCATTACATGCCGTTTTTAAGCCTTCCTAAAGAGTATAGATTTTCAAATGGAAGAATGAATAGAGCACCACTTTTTTGGAACAAAGTAATTTTTCAGGTATCTTCAGAATTCCATAGCTTTCCTGGCTAATACACTGTCTCTAAGAGCTTTCTTTCTTCTTTTTCTTTTTTTTTTAACCTAATCCAAAGAAACTTCATCCCATCACTCAAGTTGGTCTATAAATATCAGTTCAGTACTGATGACTCCCTAAATTCTATTTTTATTTGTTTATTCATTAACTGTGCACTTCAGTAGGATCTAATCTACATCAAGCCAGGCAGTTTGCCCATATTATCTATTGGTATAGTTCTAAAATATAGAAGAATATCTACTAAATAAAACATCTAGTAAAGCTACTTTGAATAAATTATTTCATTACTGTTTTTCTTTTTGATGAGCATTTTAAGAGACATGCTTGTACTATTTAGAATTTCCTCCAAATTCCAAAGAAAAATATTGAAAATGATTATTTTTTCCTGAGATAACTTTCTTTAAAAATACACATATGGATTCTAACAGATTTCTCTGCTTTCTTTCCTCTTGATACACACATTCCATGAAAATCTACATCCATCTGACCCACAGAAAGTGTTTGTTGAAATCAAAAGCCCAGAGCTTATATCTTAATTCAGTCATTAATAGCTGTGTGAATCTTGTAAGTCACATAACATCTGTGAACCTCAGCCTTGCAATCAGACATAAACAATTCTTAACTTGCAGAAATGGTAGAAGAACTAGACACAGTATATATAAAGCCAAGATCATAGAACCTAGACATATGTCAGGGGCTCACAAAGAGAAAGATAATTATTTCCATTCATCTTACTATTATCAAAAGTATTCAAATGTTCTCCATAAAACAAAAGTCAGCTAATTTATTTAAATTATCTATAGAGTTCAAGGCATTTTGTCAGGCTCCGTAAGGTTGTTTACTTCTGCTTCTGGAAACTAGCTATTTTAGGCATGGACCACTGGAATCCAGTCTGACTTGATGGAAGATGTCAGTTATTGTGAGGGCTGGTTTTCTTCCCTTCGAAGTAAGACTTTGGAGGGTCCCAACAGAACTGAAGGTGTTAACCAAGATTCCTCTCTCATGTCAAAGCTTGCTTTCTGAGTTCCAGTCCCCTTCACCCCTCGTATTGCTGAAAGCTCCCTACCAACGTCTTAGCCTCCAGACTTCCATTTATGTGTTAGCAAATGCCTCCAAGGGAAAAACTGTGTTGATCCTTGGGCATACATTTGAACATCCCATCTTTAAGGCTCTGAACCCTCAAGTCCTGGCTGCCTTGGTTTTTTCACCAATTTTTTCAAACAAAATGTAAAAAAAAAACAAATTCATTTAGCTCTTGTTATTTCCAGTGGGAGAGTTAATTTGAAGTAGTTTATCTACAAATATCAAAAGAAATATTTGGACTGGTGATTCATTTCATATAAAATATTATACATGTATTAGCCTCCAATTAAAATAAATAAATTTATATTAAAAAAAGAAATATCTATAACATTGATATTTATGAATAACAAAGATTCACCTTTTTCTCCCTCAAGATCATTAGTTTCTTTAATAATAGCACATTATGCTTAATGTTTGCAAATTGGTAAGTTTCACAAAACCTAGGCTGAAAGCAATGGATGTGAACTATGAAGTTTAATTCCTACTGAAAGATAATTGTCATCAACTGTGACAGAAATGTTAAAACCTCCTCTCTAATTTTGCTATCATTGAACTTCATTTCCAGTTTAAAAAAAAAAAATCCTACTCCACACAGGTTGTTAAATATTGTATCACAAACAAATCGAGGAAGATCTGGGATAATATTGACCCGATGGCCTCTGATGGCTGCTGACAAAAAAGGAGAAACATTTCTCCTCCAGGACTGGGATGGAGATGCGTCTCTTGCACAGACAACTTTGAGGGTAGATTTGCCTGATCTCCTTTGTTTGCTCTACAAGGCTGACTGTCTGTGAAGGCCTTGGTGTCAGACTACATTAGCATGCATGTACATGTAAAATTAATCAACAGACCCAGCAACTTGCCAAGTAGTCCCCTTAGAGCCTGGGGTTAAACATCTGTCTGGAGTGATGTTTCCTAAAAGGCTTTATGTAATGGCCAGAGGAGCTCAAAGTAGGCACTTAGTGTGGAAGGAAGGGCAAGACTGACACTTGAGGGGAAGTGCTGGGTTTCAGTGAACTGACAACCTCACCATCATACCCAAAGGTTACAACCTTAGACTCCAAAAGCTTTTAAAGCTTCTTGCATCTGTGTTGCCTGACTGCCTTTAACATTAGGCACTTATGCCCAGGATACTCTGCACATATGTCTTTGTTCAGAATATCTTTAATGTTGGGTGAAGATGTTTGCATCGTTCTAAAATGTCTATTCCATAAATCACAAATTGCACTTTGTTGTACTGGGCTGAAGAATTTGATTTTGCCACGTTTTGCAACTGGGAAAACTTGAACCAGTAATGCATGAGATACATTTTGCAGTGGTTGAAGCATCAGCAAGTGATTTTTATTGTTGTTGTTGTGTGTTTTGTTTTGTTTTTTTCTTAATAGCTGACAAATTTGTGATGTGTTAGAGCAAAGAATCATGTAATCAAAAGAACATGAGCTTTGGGTTCAATCTCAGACCTACTGCTTATTAGCTGTGTGACTGAATCTGTTTTTCTGTCTATTGACTGCACCAGGCCATCTTCTCAGGGGTATCATCCATAAGTCTGTAGTTGGGGTTATACATACTGTTCTTCTATTTGGAAGGTGCTTTGTAAGAATACTTACTCTGGAATCAGTTCAATAACTTAGTCTTATGTAGTTGCTTCTAAAACTAATTGTGGTTGCTTAGTCATTAAGTTAATTCTGACTCTTTTGCAGTCCCATGAACTATTGCCCACCAGGCTCTTCTGTCCATGGGATTTCCCAAGCAAGAATACTGGAGTGGGTTGTCATTTCCTTCTTCACGATCTTCCCCACCCAGGGATCAAACCCATGTCCCCTACATTGCAGACAGATTCTTTAACACTGAGCCTCCAGGGAGGCCCATAACAGATAATCATAAACAAATTGACTTCTGCACTGACACTCTACAAACAAACACACAATTAATAGTTTGGGAGGGAAACTTTAACAGTGACAGAATAGATCCTTCCACTTAGCTGTTTGAATGCTGCTTGGAAAATTTTGCAAAATGATAATCAACTCATCTTAAGGCAATTTATTTAGAATACAGAAGATTTAGAGACATGCATAGGAGAGATTCCCTGGGGTGAACAGATGCATCACTAAGTATCACTCATTTGGAAGTGAGTTATAGTCAGCTGGCACTGAGTTTCATGACAGGGTTTCTTGCTCAATGCAGTGTTTGCACTGAACGTTTGAAAGTGCTCTATTAGTGAAATAAGAGAAAAAGTGATTAGGTTTTTGTACAAGTTTCCTCAAATTAGTCTCTCATTAAATAAGAGATATTTCTCAAATTTGAACTCAATTTATATATGAGATCTGACAGAATCGTTTTTTTTTTTTTTTCTGGGAAATAAATGGACCAGCAATCATAAGCTTTGAATTTTAATGATATTCTGCTATCACCTGTGACTTTGGGCATATGAATTAGACTCCCAAAATATCAGTTGCTTCATCTTTAAAATGAGAATTAGAAAGAAGATTAGCTCTCAAAACAATTTCTTGCTTGAAGAGTAGATGAAAACACTGCAATATTTAGATGATTTGCTGGTTTGGTGATGAAACAGGTAATCGGAATTTGGGGAGACAGCTAGATCTCATGAGCAAAGAAGAATGATGTAGATTTGAGACTGTACTAGCAGGATAATCCCCCCAAAGACACTCAGTCCTAATCCCCAGAACTTGCAAATATGCTATTTTACATGAGACTCTGCAGGTGTAACTAAACTAAGACCTTGAGGTGAGGAGATTATCTTGGATTAAAAGTGGCAAAGGGAGGTGGAAGTCAGAGTGATGTGATATATGTAGGACTCCTGCCAACCTGTCCTAGAGGGCTGCCGTTGGATTTAATGATTCAGGAAAGAGAACATAACCATAGGAATGCAAATGGCGTTTGAAGAGGCAAAGGAAGTTTCCCCTATAAAACCTCCCAGGCAGGAATACATATAGCCGTCACCTTGATTCTAGTCCAGTAAGGTCATGCCACACTTCTGACCTAAAAAGCTGTAAGTTAATAAATTTTGGTTGTTTTAAGCCATCAAGTTTGTGGCAATTTATTGCAGTAGTAATAGAAAACTGATACAGCGCTTAGCATGGTAACCAACACATAAAAGCTTCTCTAGAAAAGGAAGAAGGTTTAAATTTCCTGGTGAGATAGATGAATGAGTATGAATGGGTGAATTCGCATGATAAATACACATGTAGGGCTTCCTGCAAAATCTGGTTAAATGGAGCAGAGGCCTTTTACTTTCTTAGTCTTCATGTATATTTTGAATCCACACATAAGTTTCTCCTTTTGGGGAAGATATCTCACCCTTCAGATGAACTCATGTACTTGTTCTCCATAGTGGATGAACTCTGATGCAAATACTACTGATAACGCACAGACTATCTCTCTAGAATGGAAGTATCTGGAAAGTCAGAGTGTGTCAACCTCATTATTATCTACCCAATGCCCAGCCCAGAACCTGGTTCAGGTAAGAATGCTGACAGTGACTGATAGAATGAATGGAATGAAGGATGGAAACCAGGAAATGACTTAGAGTCCATTTGCTCATCTCTGAATCAAATGCTTCGGGAGATTTAAACATTGTTTACACTTTTGCCCACTCATAGCAAATACCAATTCCCCTGGGATTTCTTTGAAAGGAATGATGCTAAAACTGAAGCTCCAGTACTTTGGCCACCTCATGTGAAGAGGTGACTCATTGGAAAAGACCCTGATGCTGGGAGGGATTGGGGGCAGGAGGAGAAGGGGACGACCGAGGATGAGATGGCTGGATGGCATCACCGACTCGATCGACGTGAGTCTGAGTGAACTTCAGGAGTTGGTGATGGACAGGGAGGTTTGGCGTGCTGTGATTCATGGGGTCGTAAACAGTCGGACACGACTGAGCGACTGAACTGAACTGAGAGAGAAAACGTAAGGTCCAGTCTTGTCACTGTGTCTACTCAAAATCTAGGGTCTCCTGAGCTTGAACAATCTTCGGCATGTGGTCTGACTGGGATTCCCTGTACTCTGACTGCCCACAAACCAAAAAGGTCAACTTTCCCTAGCTGCATGTGGAATCGAACATACAATATAGAACAGGCATTATAAAGAGGAAGAACGAGAGGCTCAGTACTTATTCTTTTGTAGCAGCTCTGAAATGCCACTGGGAAATGCTAGAAAGCCTTTGACCCCAGAAGAGGAAAGATAATCTTTGTGGCCCCAGTTCTGCCTTCTAAAAGTTCTGCCATACCCATCATTATCCATCCAGCAGGCTATCGTGTCTGATTCTTCATGACCCCATGGACTGTAACTGGCCAGGCTCCTCTGTCCATGGGATTTTTCCAGGCAAGGACACTGGAGTGGGTGACCATTTCCTCCTCTTTCCACTTAATTATATGTGATTCCTGACTTTAGAGATGGAAAATGATCCTGACTCAGGGATCAGATTTGTGTCTCTTGCATTGGCAGGTGGATTCTTTACCACTGAACCACCTCGTAAACAGCTTATCCGTCATTTTCCATGGCAATGTCTAAAGCAGAAATAGTGTTAAGACGTTGAATATCTTTAAAAACTAGTCTATGAAAATTCAGAGGACTATAGATAGATTGTCATTAAGCACAAAAAGTCCATGTTCAGTTTGCCCCATGGTTTGTTTGGCAAAATTACCCCTTCGGAAATTTTCTAGTCTTCTAATACATTTAATTTCAGTTATATATTTTAATAATCATAGTTATATTGTTACACATTGTCTTACATATACTTTCTTTGTTTACTCACCTCCATACTCTAACTTTTAAAATAATTGTTACTGCATGGAAGCTACCAAGAGTCAATGAAAAGCCTACACAACGTCATCTTTATTGCAAACTACATTTTCCATCTCTAGAGTCACAAATCACATATAATTAAGTTGTCAAATATTATATGTACAATCTGATGATATTTACAAAATATGCAGTTCTGCAACCAGTGTTACAACTATGACATTAAACATTTCTGGCACACCAAAAACTTTTCTCATGTACCTTTGCAGTCAATCTCTGCTTCACGCTCAGCCCCAGGCAACCACTGATATGCTTTCTGTCTAAAGATTATTCTATTTTGTCTGTAATTTCTTATAAAATGAATCATATACTATGCAATCTTTTGTATCTGGCTTTTTAAAATCTGCCTAGTGATTTTGAGATTCTTCCTTGATATTGTGTATATCAGTAATTCATTCTATATTTTGGCGAGTACAATCTCATTGTAGAGATACATTAAAAATGTGTTTCTCTTTTATCCTCTATGTGGCCATTTGGATTGTTTCCAGTGTTTGGCTGTCATGCTGTATGACCTATGACTGTTTGTGTGTGAATTTTTATGGGAACATGCTTTCATTTCATTTTGATAAATATGCGAGTGATAAATATGGTACATGCATGTTTGACTTTACAAGAAACTGCCAACAGGATTGTATGATTTTTCATTCCCACCAGCAATTTATGAGTTTCAGTTATTCTTTCCGGCATGTGATATCGTCAGTCTTTTTAATTTTAGCTATTATGGAAAGTGTGCAGTGATTTTATTGCGATGTTTATTTCCTGTTAGGAATGATATGCTATATGTCTTTTTATGTGCTTTATATATCTTCTTTTATCTTCTTCTGTAAAATGTTTCTTCAAATATTTTGTCCCCCTGCTTGATCTTGATGAGTTATAGAGTTCCACATTTATAGTTTTTTTTTAAATGTTCCTTGTCAAAGTTTATATTGCAAATATTTTCTTCCAGTTGGTGACTTGGCTTTAAATTCCCATAAAAATTTTTTTGTTGAGCAGAAGTTTTTGATTTAGTTAAGTCCAGTATATCAGTTTTGTCTTTTGTGGTTTGAGCTGTTTGTGTCCTATCAAAACATCTTTGCCTTTCTCAAGGTCAAAGAGATTTTCCCATACGATTTCTTCGAGACATTTAATTGTTTTAGCTCTTACATTTAAGTCAGTGATCCATTTTGAATCAACTTTTTGTATATGCTGGGGTGTAAAAGGTAGAAATTTAGTATTTTGCATATGGATGAAATTGCTACTTCACTAACAAAACTATAAATATATTTCTTCCATTGAATAGCCTTGGGGTAATGTTGAAATATTAACAATATATATTGATATTATCTGGGGCTTCCATGGTAAAGCATCTGCCTGCAATTTAAGAGACACAGGTTTGATCTCTGGGTCAAGAAGATCCCCTGGAGAAGGAAATGACAACCCACTCCAGTACTCTTGCCTGGAAAATTCCATGGATGGAGGAGCCAGATAGGTTTCAGTCCTTGGGGTCGTAAAGAGTCGAACATGGCTGAGCCGACTTCACTTTCTATTGATATTGTCTAAATATTTATATATATATACACGTGTGTGTGTGTGTGTGTGTGTGTGTATATTTTAGAATCTTCATTCTGCCCCACATATCTGTCTATATGCCAATACCAACTTGTTTTGTTACTCACATTGTAGTAAGTCTTGATATTATGTATAGTAAGTACTCCAACTTGGTCTTTATTTTTAAAAGAATATTTCTGACATATGGTTCATTTTCATTTCCACATAAAATTTTAAATAATCTTGTTTAAAAATTCTAAGGAAAGCAAAACAAACAAAAAAATCATCTTAGACTTTGATCAGGAATCTATAGATCGATTTTATGAAAATGAACATCTTAATACTATTTTGTCTTTCAGTCCATGAATATGGTATGCATTTCCAATTCTTTTGGTTTTCATTAAGTTACCAGAGCAACATTTTGTAGTTCACATGTCTTACTTATGTTTAATTACATTGCTCTGTATTTAATAACTTTGATGTTATTATAAATGGCACTGCTTTATTTCAAGTTACAATTTATAATTGTTAGTCCATAGATATACAATTGATTTTTATATTGCTCTTGTATATTGTGACCTTCACAAACTCATTACTTAATGTGGATACTTTTGATATTTTCCGTATAGACATCCATGGTTATGCAGATAAAGATATTTTTTACTTTTTCTTTTCTGATGTGTAAAGTTTTTTGTTTTTGTTTTCAGTTTCCTTTTCTTGCCCTTAGTATAGTATTGAATAGGAGGGGTGAAGACATACATCCTTGCCTTGTTCCAGATCATAAGAAGAAAGAAAGCATTCAGTCTTTTATCATGAAGTGTAATGTTAGCTATAGGTGTTTTTGTAAATGTCCTTCATCAGTTTGAGGGCTTTCCCTTGTACTTTTTATTTCTCAGGATTTTTATGAATATGTGTAGACTTTTGTGAGGAAAAAAAATTACGTTTATTGAGAGGATCATGTCGTCTTTCTTCTTTCCTCTCTCTCTTTCTCCTTTACTCTTTCCCTCTTCTCTTCCTTCTGTACTTTCTTAGGTTTTCTAGTTGTTTAAGGAGAAATAATAAGCTGTTCTCTGTTACTTCATCATTAGTGGAAGGCTTTTTCCTGCACGCAGTTGTCTTTTAATATGATTTTTGTGGCCTAAGATTGTTTTCATCACACGCTGTTGTTCAGTTGCTAAATTGTGTCTGACTCTGTGCGACCCCGTGGACTGCAGCACAGCAAGACTCTCTGTCCTCTACTATCTCCTGGAGTTCGCTTGAGTTGTTTATTCATCATATTACTCCCCTACTTGGAATGAGAAGCAGTTAACTTTCCCAATGGAGTGTCGGAATTTCCAGACACTTTCTAATTTCTACTTGTGAAATGACTAGTTTTCTCCTAGACATGCTTTTTTTTTTTTTCCCCTTAAGACAAAAATATTCAATAGTAGCCAGCAGACACTAATACCCTGATTCTTCTCAATCTTTTCTCCACAGCTGCCTGTACAGTAGACACGTGATCTTCCCCCAGGAAATTGCAGGCAGGAGTTTTGCCAAATGTTTCCCATTATGTAATATGGATCATCGTCTCTTCAGCCTCTGATAACAGGTTTATTACTTCTTGTTTCCTGTATGCTAAGCTTTTGCCACATGTTTTAGATTTTTTGTTACAAAGCCTGTCTCTTGAGTTTATCCAAGGCTTTGACAGCCAGATGGCAGTGGGAATCAGAAATGAGCGAGAGAGAAGGCACCACATAAACGACACACCTATTCTACTCACATTCTACCGGGGAAAATTAGCCCCGCGTCATACCTGTGAACAGGAGAGATTTATTTAACTGTATAGTCAGAATACAGGGAGTAGATGCAAAGACCTATCAATCCATCTTTGGTACAATGCTGCAGCTTCTTTTCCTCAGAAAGCTACCTTGTAAGCACACACTGACATAGAGGGCTTCGCAGATGTCTCAGTGGTAAAAAATATCTGCCTATCAAACAAGAGATGTGGGTTCGATCCCTGGGTTAGGAAGATCCCCTGGTGAAGGAAATGGCAACCCACTCTAGTATTCTTTCCTGGAAAATTCCACAGACAAAGAAGCCTAGAGGGCTACAGTCCAAGTTGGGCATGACTGAGTGACTGAGCAGGCACACACCGATGCAAGTCTTCTAAGGACTCATGACCAAGACTTCCAGTATGTGAAGGAGGACTCATGTCTAAATATCAATTTACTAGATAAATGCTAGAAAATATATTGACCCTAAGAGAATTTTGAATGTGAAAGTGTTAGTGGCTCAGTTGTGTCTGACTCTTTGCCACCCTATGGACTATAATCGCCAGACTCCTCTGTCCATGAAATTCTCTAGGAAAGAATAGTGGTGCGGGAGGTCATGCCCTCCTCCAGGGGATCTTCCCTACCCAGGGATCAACCCCAGGTCTCCTACAGTGCAGGTAGATTCTTTACCATCTGAGGCCACCAAAGAAGCCCAATTTTAGAACTTTGCTAAATCGTATCAGCTAAAAAATCTTGCTGGTAGATTTTGGAATAGACTGATGCTGGTCAACTTAAAAAGAATAAAATTTCATATTAGTCTGCATCCATCAAAATGTCTACAATTCTGAGTTTTGGGATTTAATATTTTAGCTCAAGCAGCTGGGGATAGTAACAATTGTTTGGTTTTAATTGTTCATTCAGTGAGGCCTCATACTAAGTCTAGATGAGAGGTGAAAAATTGAAGACAATGCTGGCGAAGGGCTCCACATAATCAGGAGAGAGTGAAATGCTGAAGTGAATATGTGATTCGTGATCTGCTTTGTCCTTCATGAAAGCCCAACAGATAGGAGGCTATGAGAAATACATCAATAAAGAGAGCAGCAGCACATTTGAATAGTGACTAGTGTCTGCATTTGTCATCTGAAATGCTGGTGCAAAATGCTACGGTTGAAATGAGTCCATTGTTTGGAAGGGGATTGGAAGAATCCTAGAGTGGCTGCCACCAAAATAAGGTACATAAATAGAATTTATTATGAGAAGCAAATGAGTTGCCATGAAAATCAGAAGAATCCAACATGCTGGAATATTTAGCACTTTAATTATGCTTTGGAAACCTAGAGTTCAGATATATAGGTGCTATAATATATTTAAATATTATTATTATATAACTATAACAAAATCCTAAGATTTATATAACTGCTGCCCTGCTTTAAGACATCATGATGTTTTGTTGCTGTTTGGTGGCTAAATCGTGTCTGACTCTTCTGCTACACCAGGGACTATAGCCCTCCAGACTCCTCTTTTCATGGATTTTCCAGACAAAAATACTGGAGTGAGTTGCCATCCTCCTTCTCCAAGGGATCTACTGATCCAAAGATTGAAGCTGAGTCTTCTGCTTTGCAAGTGGATTCTTTACCATTGAGCCACAAGGGAAGCCCTAAGACATCACAATCAGTTCAGTCACTCAGTCGTGTTTGACTCTTTGCAACCCCATGGACTGCATCACACCAGCCTTTCCTGTCCATCACCAACTTCCAGAGCTTGCTCAAACTCATGTCCATTGAGTTGGTGATGCCATCCAACCATCTCTTCCTCTGTCATCCCCTTCTCCTGCCCTCAATCTTTCCCAGCATGAGGGTCTTTCAAATGAGTCAGCTTTTTGCATCAGGTGGCCAAAGTATTGGAGTTTCAGCTTCAACATCAGTCCTTCCAATGAATATTCAGCACTTATTTCCTTTAGGATGGACTGAATGGATCTCCTTTCAGTCCAAGAGACTCTCAAGAGTCTTTTCCAACACCACAGTTCAAAAGCATCAGTTCTTCAGGGCTTAGCTTTCTTGATGATCCGACTCTGACGTCTGAGTAGCAGTTCTTTTTTCTCTCCCTCTCTTTTCATGGATGACATGGTAGCACTGAATTGCATTCGGAATGGCTCCCGTAGCCTTCATGTACTGCTCTAAATGTAGGTCCTCTGCTTCAAAAACTAACAGTGCATCCTCAAAGAAAATCCCCTTGACATTTCCTGCATCATAAGCCTCTTTCATTCTTCAGTTATTTCTTCTTCTCCTTGTCTCTCTTCATTCTTTTTCTGAGCCTCCATTTCCATCGGGTGTTCATAAGTAAGCTCCACATTCACATCTTTGAAAGCTTGCAACTTGAAAGTTCGTATGTCTGAGACTTACTGTGTTGGGTTTACCCATGAAATAAGAACTGGTATAATAGAAAGGACTGAATAGAAGAGCCTATGAAGTAATCCCTGTTCCAAAACCAATGAATCAAAAGAAAACTCACATTTCAGCAGTGAGATGTCACACATTTTGCTATGATCAAAACTTGAGAGATGCAGAAGCTGTGACTTCCAACAAAATACTGTTTAATGCTCCAATTGGCCAATGCAGAAGACAGCAGAATTGGCAGTGGGTTAGCATAAGCTTAATCAGGTAGTAAAGCCAACTGGGGTGATATTGGCACAAATAAATATATAATATCTAATGCTTCATATTGATATTTTAATAGAAAAATTTGTTTCTTTTATCTCTATTTCAGTAAATAAAAAACATGGCAAGAAATTTTTTATCACGTCAGGCACCTCCTCTTTGCAATACCTCTGAGATAAATTCTCCCAATTTGCACCATATTTTAGCCCACAGAGATCTTTACCACCACACTAAACCACCACATTGGTGGCCTCATACTTATAGGCTATATAGATAAAGAAAAAAGCAAACAGCATAGATGATTTAATAATAAATGCACATTATTGAAGATGGGGGTAAATTCCATACAGTCAAGAATACTATTTGATATAGACAAATATTTTGAGAGCTAGCTGGATCAATCAGTAGACAGATATGGCTTACTTATTAATAAGTATAAATATTTATATAGACAGATACCTGAAGGTACTATACATATTATTATAAATAAAAATACAAATAAGATATAATTTTTTACTTCAATAGCTCACCTTAAGATCTACAGCATCCTCAGACATTTTAGAACCACATTACAGACACATTTCTTATATGAAAAAGCAAATTCAGCCTGGAATTCAACAGCAGTGAGAGGAACAATCAACAAAAGACAATATCTGGACATTGATGTAAAAGGTTTGAAACTAAAAGAAGTGAACTGCTAGAAATAAAGGAATAATAAGTATAAAGATAAATAGTATTTTATCTCAATACCAAGCCCATGTTAAAGAAGAATGTGAGGGAAGCTAAATAAAGATGACTGAATTTTAATCAATATAACTTGGCCAAAATTTTTTTAAAGCATTTAACATTTTTAAATGTCATATATATATAGAAATATTTTTAAAAATTTTAAATATTTTAAAAATATATTAAATATATAAATATATTAAAATATGTAAAAATTCACTTAAAAGAAAAAAGTGAATATATGCAAATATAGGGACAAGAATAAGGTCAGTCAACAATCTCTATTGCAGAGATTCAAGCAGAAGACAACGAACAACTTAATAATATAAGTTATGGAAAGATAAATTGGCTTTAAGTGTTAGCATAAATTTAGGACTGTTAAACAAAATATATTAATAAAAATAAATCTATATAGTGTGACAACATGTAAGCTTATTCTTCAAAACATTTTAAAGCAAGATACAATAGTAAAATATATACATAAGGATTAAGAAATAGTGTTAAGCTACTTTTTCAGTCTTCCATAATGTGAA
This sequence comes from Aepyceros melampus, assembly GCA_006408695.1. Classification (NCBI taxonomy): domain Eukaryota; kingdom Metazoa; phylum Chordata; class Mammalia; order Artiodactyla; family Bovidae; genus Aepyceros; species Aepyceros melampus. The sequence goes on along the minus strand of SJXQ01011115.1, from coordinate 97,671 downwards.
TTAAAAGGTTTATTAAGAAAAGTATAAGTCAATAAATAAAATAGTATAGTTATCAAAAGTTATTTTAAAATATTTGTTGTTAAAGTATTGAGGATGACTAGATAATGAACTATACTGTATTTTAAGAACTGTATAGCAAAATAAAATTTTGAAAAATAAAAGCAAATGTGCTTACTATAAATTAAATAAAAATTTTCATATTCTGCATATCCCATTAGCTTCTGGATCTAGGTAATTTTTCTAGCTCAATGAAATAAAGAGCTTAACCTCATTAAATATCAAATAAATTTATAAAAAGAAATATGAACAACTAAAGGTAAATTTCTAGGATTTTATATATACATACACAACACTTATAAACATACACATATATGCACCTGTAGGTATATATGTATACACATTCATATACACATATATATGCATACATGCAAATTATATACACACATATATGTATGCCTATATAAGGTAATATGTAAATGGCCTTAACTTTTCTATAGAAAAATGTGGGCCATTGACTAGATTTTTAAAAATTCAAAGTTATCCTGTCTATAAGTTGAATAAGCAAATAGACTAGAAGCAAAAGAATAATTTAGACAGTACCAGGCTTGTGTGGATAACAGAATTAAGAATAGTTAATGTATCTATCTCAAACAATATAGCATCTGAGAAACATTAAGGAAAATAGAATTACATCTAGATATAACTGCAATTTCAAATTAACTTAGTTACCTGGTTATTAGATCAATATAGTAAGAAAATACAATAAAAAGGGTGAGTCTGGACTATAACACTGTATTGACCAGTTACCTCATAATAACATTGTTTCTGAAGAAATATGCTAGATAAAATAGATTGAGTTTCTAAGTGGTTGAACCACTGAACCCAAAAGGCTTTAATTAATGGATTGAAATCAAAAGTAAGGGAAGTTTCAAGGAACATCCCAAGAACACTGTTCCGTTTGATGCAATAGTTCAAATCAGTTTAAAAACGACATGCCTATCGAATTCGGAGCAGTGTTGCTGCTGTTTGTTTGCAGAGTCATGACCGGCACTTTTGCAACTGCATGGATGGCAGCCAGCTAGTCTCTTCTGCCCATGGGATTTCCCAGGCAAGAATAATGGAGCTAGTTGTCATTTCCTTCTCCAGGAGACCTTCCTGACCTAGGAATGGAACCTGCAGCTCCACTGCATTTCCTGCATTGCAGACGGATTCTTCACTGATGAGCCGCTGGAAATGCAATGATTTGCTTACTAAATGTTATTTTAATATATTTGGTAGAATTATTCATGCCAGATGAGTAAAAATCTATTAAGGTGGATTTTAATGAAGATCCTAATGTGTTATTACACTTTGGACCAAAAGGTCAAATGTATAACTATAAGTCTGTAGAAATGACTTAAAAGATTATCTTAAAGAAATATTAGGTGTTGTGGTTGACAGTAAGCTCAGCATCAGCCAACAGTGTCTATAGGAACCAGGAAACCTATAGTAAGCATAAGCTGCACATAAGAGCCAGCATAGATTGAAGCAGAAAAAGGATCAATTTTATGGGCTTATAAATAAATAAAGTACAAGAATAATAAGAAACATAAATACTCTAAAATTTACTTAATTTTAAAAGACAAATACCAGTGGTTTCCCTGAAGAATGATGTACAAATAGTGAAAGAACAGTCTCTGTATTCCATAAGCTGTTCCAAACATATGGGTATATATAAATTATCAAAAAACAGCCAAAATAGCCCCTCAAAATGAGATTCTATACCATTTATGAATAGAGATACAGAGTGAACATAACTTATACATTGCATTAAAGTATTACTCATGGTTTAAGTATTCTCAGTAAAGAAAGGCATGTTCAGTATATGCAAATTTTCTGTATCACAATCAAGTAAAATATATGTTATATATAATACATATTTATATTTATAATTTTATCCCTATCTTTACTAACATGACTGGAAGAAATTCATGTCAGCAATGTTTTGTGGGTTTCTCCCCCTACAGATTTTATGGAGAAGCATTTAAAAGAACATTTTGAGAAGTGTATTCTGAGTGTATTTTCCTGATTATGGCTCATGGGTTCATTGCCCAAACAGTCATATTTTCTTTGAGGTCTGTGATTTCACTTTTTCATTTTAAAGTTTGTGCAAGGATTTTTCAATGGCTCCCAAGATCTGTTTTAATTGTCTGAACTGTGGGTTCTTCCCTATCAAATTGCCATTGCTCTAAATACTGTGTGTTGAGGCAGATAATGGGCCTGTCCCATTTGATGGTGTTCCTCTTAGGAAAAACTAAGACATTTCTTCATTCCTTCCAATATTAGCCTAAATATACCACTTTCTAGCTTTCAAATCATCTTTTCTCGACAATTTGGCATCATCATTCTATGAGCCTATTTTTCAAATAAAGAAATACACTTTGTGACATTTGTCTTTTCAGTACTTGGAAAATTTTCCTTCAGAATCTGCAGATTCATAGCTTTTATCCTAGATAACTCTGCTTCCAAGATCTTAGAGAAAAAGCCCAAAGATTAGGCTTGGCAAATTTCTTAGGTGAGTAGTGATTAAATTCAACCACATCATGATAACAATCAGGAAATTATTGACTTAACATGTCACATAAGATGTATGCATTTCACAGGTATTACACTCTAATTTGATTGTCATTTTATATCATTTTAGATCTGTTATATAGTGAAATACTATAAAAGCCCCTGATATGTTTAAAACAAAAATATACATTAAAAGGATAAGAAATCATTCTATTCAGTGTCATACTTTTTCTTAAAAATAAAATGTAGATATAGAATACAGTCTTGTCTTCTTTTGATATTGCATTGAGAATCCATACAAAATATATAATAGCAAAAAAAGAGAATATGTTCCAAAATATAGCAATAGAAAACAGTTTAAAAAAAAACACTTTTCTTGCAGATTATCACTGTATATGAGAATATCTAGGAAAATCAACAAAAACTGCTAGAGGAAAACTTTTCAATTAAACTGCAATGTATAAATAATGCTTATACATAAAAATAGTGACAATACCAAAGACATTTGTATTCATTTCCTGTGGCTCCTATAACAATATATTACAAACTTGAAGACTATATCAATAGAAAAATTTCCCTTTATATTTCTGGAAGCCGGATATAGGAAATCAGTATCACTGGCCCTGAATTGAAGTGTCAGCTGTATTCCCTCCAAAAGCTCTGCGGAGAATCCACTTCTTGGCTCTTACAGCGTCTCGGCCTGCTGGTATCCCACTGCTGGTAGCCGAATCTCACCGAGCGCCTCTGCGGGTCACACTCTTCATTTTCTTCTGTGTCAGGAACTCTCCTGATAGTTTAAGTCCTTGTGGAAAATTTCACAGAAATTGACAAACTGTTAGTAAAATTATATTTAAAAAGCATGTTTTAGTTAATAATTAACACATTAAAAAATTAATGATGACAAATTTACCATGCCAGTTTATAACATACATTAAACAATTATAACTACTATTTTTTTAATATTATTTTATTTTGCTCTTTCCCATCTGCAACTACTCTCATGGGCATTCAGAGTCATACAAACGACACAAAAAATAAAAGACCAAGACACCCTGAGTGAGATGCATGGTGAATACTAACCAGAGGTGAGGGGCCCTGGTGGGGCTGTGGCCAGGTGGTTTCCACAGGGCTCCTGGTGGAGGGCCATGCCCAGTTTCATCCCGCTGAGACTCAGGAGTCGGTGCAGAAGAGAAGCAGAGCTCCCACCAGGGGCTCTGGCTGAGGCAGTGAGGGGCCCAGCACCCAGGAAGAGTCAGCAGGAGGGGTCTGGGCAGGCAGGGCGAGGGATGCGGGCAGGGGGCCTAGTATCCCCCCAGGGTAGCTGGGGTCGATAACAGTACCGTAGGCCTTCAGCACCCCCTTGGTTGTGCCAGCCCACCCTGATGGGCACTTTGCTGTGCTTGCAGGACTCGAAGAAGTTGTACAGCGGGCTGGCACTGCAGCTGGTGACCGAGGGGTCCTTGCCCCCATGCACCACTTTGCCTGTAGAGTCTTTGATGTAGTAGGTTCCATCTCTGAACTCCAGCCGGAGGACATCCTAGCTGGGCCAGGGTACCCGTGACCTTGCAGCGGCCGTGAAGCTGTGCTCCCGGGGAACACCACCATCTGGCGGCTCCTCAGCTTGCACGGACACGCACCACATCGGCTGCCGGCTCCACCCAAGCAGCCAGCCTCCTGTTGCTCTTCG